>WNGS01003902.1:9156-20952 GCA_020271785.1 Procambarus virginalis
TGTGTGTGTGTGTGTGTATTCACTTAGTTGTATTATACGGGGGTTGAGCTTTGCTCTTTCGGTCCGCCTCTCAACTGTCAACTGTTTACTAACTACACTAACTACTTTTTTTTTTTCACACCACACACACACACACACCCCAGGAAGCAGCCCGTGACAGCTGACTAACTCCCAGGTACCTATTTACTGCTAGGTAACAGGGGCATTCAGGGTGAAAGAAACTTTGCCCATTTGTTTCTGCCGGGTGCGGGAATAGAAACCGCGCCACAGAATTACAAGTCCTGCGCGATATCCACCAGGCATACCTGGCCCAGTGTGTTGTGTGTGTGGGTGTAGGGTGTGTGTGTGTGTGTGTGTGTGTGTGGGTGTGGGTGGGTGTGTGTGTGTGTGTACTCACCTAATTGTACTCACCTAATTGTGCTTGCGGGGGTTGAGCTTTGGCTCTTTGGTCCCGCCTCTCAACTGTCAATCAACAGGTGTACAGATTCCTGAGCCTACTGGGCTCTATCATATCTACATTGAAACTGTGTATGGAGTCAGCCTCCACCACATCACTTCCTAGTGCATTCCATTTATTAACTACTCTGACACTGAAAAAATTCTTTCTAACGTCTCTGTGGCTCATCTGGGTACTAAGTTTCCACCTGTGTCCCCTTGTTCGTGTCCCACCCGTGGTGAAGAGTTTGTCTTTGTCCGCCCTGTCAATTCCCCTGAGAATTTTGTAGGTGGTTATCATGTCTCCCCTTACTCTTCTGTTTTCCAGGGATGTGAGGTTCAGCTCCTTTAGCCTTTCCTCGTAGCTCAATCCTCTCAGTTCCGGGACGAGCCTGGTGGCATACCGCTGAATCTTCTCTAACTTTGTCTTGTGTTTAACTAGGTATGGACTCCAGACTGGAGCTGCATACTCCAGGATTGGTCTTACATAAGTGGTATACAGGGTTCTGAAAGATTCCTTACACAAACTTCTAAAGGCAGTTCTTATGTTGGCCAGTCTAGCATATGCCGCTGATGATATTCTTTTGATGTGGGCTTCTGGGGACAGGTTCGGTGTGATATCAACCCCCAGATCTTTCTCTCTATTTGACTCTTGCAGGATTTCCCCTCCCAAATGATACCTTGTGTTCAGCCTCCTGCTCCCTTCTCCTAATTTCATCACCTTACACTTTCCCGAGTTGAACTTTAGCAGCCATTTTCTAGACCATTCCTCCAGTTTATCCAGGTCATCCTGTAGTCTCTGTCTATCTTCATCCGTCTTGATTCTTCTCATAATTTTTGCATCATCAGCAAACATTGAGAGGAATGAGTCTATACCCTCCGGAAGATCGTTCACATATATTAGAAACAGGATGGGTCCAAGTACTGAGCCCTGTGGGACTCCGCTGGTGACATCTCGCCACTCTGATGTCTCCCCCCTCACCGTTACTCGCTGTTTCCTGTTGCTTAAGTACTCCCTTATCCACTGGAGCACCTTCCCTTTTACTCCTGCCTGTTGCTCCAACTTTTTTAACAGCCTTTTGTGCGGTACTGTGTCAAAGGCTTTTTGGCAATCCAGGAAAATGCAGTCGGCCCACCCTTCTCTTTCCTGCATAATTTTTGTTGCTTGGTCATAAAATTCTATTAAACCTGTGAGGCACGATTTACCATCCCTGAACCCATGTTGGTGGTGCGTTACAAAGTTATTTCCCTCTAGATGCTCTACGAGCCTTTTCCTCACGATCTTCTCCATTACCTTGCATGGTATACAAGTTAAGGAAACTGGCCTGTAATTCAGTGCCTCTTGCCTGTCACCCTTTTTGTATATTGGGACCACGTTAGCTGTCTTCCAACTTTCTGGTAAGTCTCCTGTTTCCAGTGACCTGTTATACACCATAGAGAGTGGCACACTTAGTGCTTCTGCACCTTCCTTTAGTATCCATGGTGAGATTCTGTCAGGCCCAACAGCCTTTGTCACATCCAGCTCCAGCAGACACCTTTTGACCTCATCACTGGTGAGGTCAAATTCCTCCAAGGTTGCTTGGTTTGCCACCTCCTCATTTAGTGCAGGGGCTTCTCCTTGTTCTATTGTGAAGACCTCCTGGAATCTCTTGTTGAGTTCTTCACACACCTCCTTGTCATTCTCTGTGTATCTGTTCTCCGCTTTTCGCAGCTTCATCACTTGTTCCTTCACTGCTGTTTTCCTCCTGATGTGGCTGTGGAGCAGCTTTGGTTGGGTCTTGGCTTTACTCGCGATGTCATTTTCAAACTGTCTCTCTGCTTCCCTCCTCACTCTGAGGTACTCATTTCTGGCCCTCTGATATCTCTCCCTGCTCTCTGGTGTTCTGTTATTTCTGTAATTTCTCCATGTTCTTTTAATCAGTTGCTTCGCTACCTTGCATTCCTAGTTGAACCATGGATTTTTCTGTTGTTTTTCGTTTTTCTCCTTTTGGACGGGGATAAACCTGTCTGCAGCTTCCTGGCACTTCTGTGTGACAAAATCCATCATGACCTGCACATTCTTGTCTCTAAGTTCTGTTTCCCATGGTATTCCTCTGAGGAAGCTCCTCATCTCGTCATATTTTCCTCTTCGGTAATTCAGTCTTTTTCCCTCCACTCCCATCCTTGGATAGGTTATCCCTACCTCCACCAAGTACTCAAAGGTCAGTACACTGTGGTCACTCATTCCTATGGGGGCTTCAACTTTGACTTCCCTTATTTCTGACTCATTCAGGGTGAATATCAAGTCGAGTCTAGCTGGTTCGTCATTGCCTCTCACTCTTGTGGGTTCCTTGACATGCTGGCTCAGAAAATTCCTTGTTGCCACTTCCAAGAGTTTAGCTCTCCACGTATCTGCACCACCATGTGGGTCCCCATTCTCCCAGTCTATCTTTCCATGTGTGGGTGTAGGTGTGTGTGCGTGTGCGTTTGTACTCGCCTAGTTGCACTCACCTAGTTGTGCTTGATAATTAAGCTTTGGCTCATTGGTCCCGCCTCTCAACTGTCAGTCAACTGGTGTACAGATTCTGGAGCCTACTGGGTTCTATCAAATCTCCATTTGAAACTGTGTATGGAGCCTGCCTCCACCTTGGGGGACGCCGGTGGCTGTGTGGACAGCACGCTGGACACGTAATCCTCCTGCTCGGGTTCGATTCCCGGCGCCGACGAGAAACAAAAATGGGCAGAGTTTCTTTCACTCTGATGCTCCTATTACCTAGCAGTAAATAAGTACCTTGGAGTTAAACATCTGTTACGGGCTGCTTCCTGGAGGGGGGGGGGGTGTTCGTGTGGAAAAAATGGTTGATTGACAGTTGAGAGCCGAACCGAAAGAACAGAGCTCAACTCCCGTAAGCACAACTAGGTGAATACAAATAGGTGAATACATCACTGCCTAATGAATTCCATTTGTTAACTACTTCTGAAAAAGACTTTTTAATGTCACTGTGGCTCATTTGGGTACTACGTGTTCACCTGTGTCCCCTAGTTCGTGTTCCATCCGTGCTAAATAATTTGTCTTTGTCCACTCTGTCATTTTCCCTGAGAATTTTGTAGGTAGTTATCATGTCTCCCCTTACTCCTTTGTCTTCCAGGGACGTGAAGTTAGCTCCCGTAGCCTTTCCTCTTAACTCATACCTCTCAGTTCGGGGACTAGTCTGGTGGCACACCTCTGAATCTTCTCTAATTTTGCATTGTGTTTATCTAGGTAAGGACTTCAGGCTGGAGCTGCATACTCCAGGATTGGTCTGACGTAAGTGGTAAACAAGGTCCAGAACGATTCTTGACGCAGGTCAGACAGATCTTATGTTGGCCAATCTAGCATATGCCGCTGATGATATCCTTTTGATGAGGGCCTTTGGGGAAAGCTTCGGTGGGATATCAACCCTCAGATCTTTCTATTTGACTTTTGCAGAATTTCACATCCCAGATGGTACCTTGTGTTCAGTCTGGGTGTACTCACCTAATTGTACTTGCGGGGGTTGAGCTCTGGCTCTTTGGTCCCACCTCTCAAACGTCAATCAATAGGTGTACAGATTCCTGAGCTTATTGGGCTCTATCATATTTACACTTGAAACTGTGTATGGAGTCAGCCTCCACCACATCACTTCCTAATGCATTCCATTTGTCAACCACTCTGACACTAAAAAAGTTCTTTCTAATATCTCTGTGGCTCATGTGGGCACTCAGTTTCCACCTGTGTCCCCTAGTGCGTGTGCCCCTTGTGTTAAATAGCCTCTCTTTATCTACCATACATTACCACAACTTTATCTGTCTTTATCACACACACACGGTGCGTGTGTTTGTGTGTGCGTGTGTGTGTGTGTGTGTGTTGTGTGTGTGTGTGTGTGTGTGTGTGTGTGTGTGTGTGTGTGTGTGTGTGTGTGTGTTTGTGTGTCCCCTCACCTGATTTTGGTGTGCTTGGGATGGAAAGCTTCATTAACGTTTGCCACCTTTCACAGGTATGGATTCACAGCTACTATACGTCACACCAAACCTGAACTATATGTCACACCGTCTGCTGGATATCAGATCTTTGAATTTAAACATTCTCTCCTGTGTTTTATATCCACGTGCTTTCAAGTCTATCGAGAGTCTGTAATTTCTCTCATACTGGATCAAAATGTTTGGAACAATATAGTCTTATTAGCAAAGATGGAGATACCTAAAGCTAGTGAACTTCATCATTGTTGCGTGCTATGTTGCTGGTACAATGAGGTTCAGTTGTGTAAAAAAAATAATCGCTACAACAGTCTACGGAAGCGTTCATATCAGTTCAACTACTTTACATTAGAGATATTGGTAACAGTAGGCTTCATAAGTAGTTTTCAGACTTAAGGATATGAGATATGGAGCCTTTTCTGAGTGGACAACACCTCATAAGAACCATCACCTCAACTACCATCATGTCACAACCATCACCTCACCACCATCACCTCACTACCATCACCTCACTACCATAACCTCACAATCATCACCTCAAAACCGTCACCTCACAACATTGCCTCTCAACCCCCACTCAACTACCACCATCACACAACCATCACCTAACAACCACCCCTCACAACAATCACCTCACAACCCACCACCTCAACAACTATCACCTCACACCACCACCTCACAACCACCACCAATAAACACCACCACCCCAACCACCACCACACCACACCACTAACCCCCACCCACCCTCATCACCACCACCGATCAACCACCATCACTATCACCACCCACAACATCACCACTAACACCACCTCATCCCCCACCACCTCAACAACATCACTAACACCAACACTAACCCCCCCAGCTCATCCCCACCTCACAACCACCACCACTAACACCACCACCTCACAACCACCACCACTAACACCACCACCTCATCCACCACCACCACCCTCATCCACCACCACTAACAACACCATATCCGTCACGTGGTGTTGGTTACCGCGGGGAAGAGAGCGTCCGTCATAACGCAAATAAACGAAGTTGGAATGATCATGGTATTAAATCCCAAATCAGGTCTGTCTTTTTGTTATAACCTTTGGAAAGGTGTTGGGTGCCCCAGGGATGGCTGAGCCCTACCCAGGGATGGCTGAGCCCTACCCCAGGGACGGCTGAGCCCTACCCCAGGGACGGCTGGGTGCCCCAGATTAATCCAGCACCAGAGCTTCATATTATCAAACATGAAGAGGATAGAGAAAAAGTTCAGATTGTGAAATAAAAGTTTGCTGATAACCTTTTAAGAAAAAAGTTTTTTCCACCTCTGTATGATTGTATGAAAAATCATACAAAAGGGTAACGATCGTCTTGGGCGATTTCTATGAGTTCAGTGTTAAACACTTGTACACTGTGACACCTGTAATGGTTGAGGAAGCTCCCTAAGGAACTAATAAAGTTGAATTATAAGACTCCCTTTAAACATATACTCAGACTAACTTAAACATGGAACACCGAAACATTGTGTGTGTGTCTCTATGTGCCTTACAGGCTTACTCGTCCATGGTACATCACCAGTCGTAATGAACACCTCCGTTCTTGTTCCCACTGCAAAGAAAACCTTAGAGCTTCCATGTCCTCCTCTGATAGTTATGGAGCCATTGCACTAAACACACTATTAAACAAAGTATTTTATTATATACTCGTTGATTTTCTAACTGACGAACTAGAAAACTTTTGACTTACAACTTGTATACAAAATACTGACTACTAAACCAGGCTGTAGAGTTCTACGACTCCCTCTGTTCTCTCTCTATGGCTCTCGATGCTTCCCAAGCTTTTGACCAAGTTGTGAACCTATCAATGAGAAAATCAATAGGAGCCATGAGCAGGATTCGAACCCGCTCACTTGGTACTTACAAGCACATGCCCTAGGCCAGTACACCACGACATGAGCAAAACTAAATCATCCTCACGGCTCCTACAGATTTTCTCCCTTGATGCATCAAGTTAATGTTAATGTCATTGTACATTCAACACACCAAATTTTATTAGAGATTCGCCTATCAAAAAAGTATATCCTGTCATCGCTATATTTCGAATCGTGTCATATTTATATATATATATATATATATATATATATATATATATATATATATATATATATATATACATATATGAATATATACATATATGACATATATACATATATGACATATATGTATATGTCATATATTCGTATCGTGTATGCAAATTAGCGGTGAAATATAACAACGTCCTTTCTCAAAATTTCTCCCTAAGAAATGGGGGGTTAAATGTGCTCTTTTCAGGCGTCATATTGTTTGCTTTCTATCTTCATCCATTTTACTAGAGGTAAGAGCCAGTAGAGCGGGCTGTCAAATGGACAGAACTATGGTCAATGTTTGTTTAATGATCTAGCTCTACGAGCACCCACCAGAGTGGTCATGGAAAGTCAATAGAATTATGTGAACGATATAGAGCAGAATACAACCTAATGTTCAACCCTGTTTAATGTACTGCAGTTGCTTTAGCAGCGTCACTCATCCAGCAGCGTCACTCATACAGCAGCCGCACTCATACAGCAGCCGCACTCATACAACAGCTTAACTCATACACCAACCTCACTCAACACTCTTTTTTTTCAGCCACACACTTATCTCTGGTCACCCCAACTTTTTTCCAGAACTCCCGAGATATACCTTAGTTGCTCGGAAATGCAACTTAAGAATTAGTGACTTATATAATGGTGCAGCAGGACTACTGGATAGGATAAAATAAGCAGGCAGCAGGGAGACGACCCCCCCTCCCCCTAGCTGGATAATTGGAACTGTGAAGGAACTACTGTCACAAAGAGATTGATTCCTGACAGACATTTTGAGTCGTATTGAAGTCTGATCCATATTATATGAGCTGTGTGTGTTTGGAGTGATTTTGATCCGGGATAGCCCCAGAATCTGTTGCTTTTGAAATTTAAGGGTGTGCAAATTTGTATAACTTAATGGTATGATTAGTTTACGTCAGTTTTGCTTCTAATTATCTTCTGATTATCCTAATTTTGTGATGTGAGTTGTGATAATATCCTTGTTAATGCTCTAATAATAAACTTCACTTTGTTTTACAATTATATGCAGCCATTCAAATTATAAACTAAATTTCACTCTATAGTAAAAAATATAAATGTCATTTAGACTGTTGTACACCTGTTTACTTCAGTCACTTTTCTTTGTATTAATGTGCTAAAATTTATGAATTTTTTTTTTTTACTTGACCTGACTGCCATCATATCTACGGGAGCTATCATCATCACTGCTTCCTCCACTACCTGCCATAAATTCCAACACCATCACCACCAGTGGGAGCCTGACAGCTGGGAGGACAGCGCTTCGGATTCGTAGTCCTGAGGTTCCGGGTTCGATACCCGGTGGAGGCGGAGACAAATGGGCAAAAAGTTTCTTTCACCCTGATGCTCCTGTTACCTAGCAGTAAATAGGTACCTGGGAGTTAGACAGCTGCTACGGGCTGCTTCCTGGGGGATGTGTAACAAAAAGGAGGCCTGGTCTAGGACCGGGCCGCGGGGACGCTAAGCCCCGAAATCATCTCAAGATAACCTCAAGATAACCACTTCCACTACAATCACCAATAGTACCACCACTATCACCACCAGTTCACCACCACCACCACCACCACCACCGTCATCAATACCTCGTACACCTGTATTTTGTTTGTTTATGGGACTAATAACATGATAATTATCCCTTATTCCTTAATAGAATCTCGGCCCAAAATAATAGTTCCTATATAATAGTTAGTATCAGGAATTATAAAAGTATTTGTCAAATATTGACACACACACACACACACACACACACACACACACACACACACACACACACACACACGCACACACACACACACACACACACACACAGCGCGCGCGCGCGCGCGCACACACAGAAACACACATACACACACACACACGACACACACACTCAGGGGATCTGTTAGCTGGAGTGGACAGCGCGCAGTACTCGTAATTCTGTAGCCGGGTTCGATTCCCGGGCCAGGTAGGAACAAATGGGCAGAAAGAAATGGGATGTGTTGGAGTCAGCCTCACCACATCACTGCCTAATGCATTCCACCTGTTAACTACTCTGTCACTGAAAAAGGTCTTTCTAACGTCCCTGTGGCTCATTTGGGTACTACGTTTTCACCTGTATTCCCTTGTTCGCGTACCACCCTTGTTAACTAATTTATCCTTATCTACCCCTCTAAATTCCTCTGAGAATTGTGTAGGTAGTAATCATGCCTTTCCTTTTTTTCTGTCTTCCAATATCGTGAGGTGCATTTCCCGCAGCCTGTCCTCGTAACTCATGCCTCTTAGTTCTAGGACAAGCCTAGTGGCATACCTCTGAACTTTATCAAGCATTGTCTTGAGCCTGAGCTTGACAAGGTACGGGGTCCATGCTGGGGCCGCATACTCCAGGAGTGGTCGTACATATGTGGTATACAAGGTCCTGAATGATTCCTTGCACAGGTTCCTAAAGGCAGTTCTGATGTTAGCCAGCCTTGCATACGCCGCAGATGTTATTCTTTTGATGTGGGCTTCAGGAGACAGGTTCGGTGTGATACCAACTCCTAGATCTTCCTCTCTGTCAGTTTCATGAAGGACTTCATCTCCCATTCTGAATCATGAGTCTGGCCTGTTTCCACTGCCTAGTTTCATTATCTAACGTTTACTCGGGTTGAACTTTAGTAGCCATTTGTTGGACCATTCATGCAGTCTAAGTCATCTTGTAGCCTCATACTATCTTCCTCCGTCTTAATCCTCCTCATTATTTTCGCATCATCAGCAAACAATGAGAGGAACGATTCTATACCCTCTGAGAGATCATTTATATATATCAGAAACAGTATTGGTCCGAGGACTGAACCCTGCAGGACCCCACTGGTGACCCCTCACCCTTTTTCTGTTAATTAGCTACTCCCTTATTCAATGAAGTACCTTCCTTTTCACTCCTGCCTGCATCTCCATCTTTCGCACTAGTCTCTGGTGTGGCACTGTGTCAATGGCTTTCTGCAATCCAAAAATATGCACTCTGCCCACCCTTCTCTTTCTTGCCGGATTCTTGTTGCTTGATCGTAGAATTCAATTATTCCTGTGAGGCATGACTTGCCGTTCCTGATACCATGTTGGTGTTGTGTAACAAAGTTCCTTCGCACTAGATGTTCCACTATCTTTTTTCGCACAATCTTCTCCATTAACTTGCATGGTAAGCAAGTTAGTGACACTGGCCTGTAGTTCAATGCCTCCTATATATACCCATTCTTGTATATGGGACTTTGCTTCGTTTGCTGTCCTCCAAATTTTTGGCAATTCACCTGTTACCAGTGATTTGTTATACACCATGGAGAGTGGCAGGCACAGTGTTTCTGCTCCTTCCTTTAGTATCCATGGCAATATTCCATCCGGGCCTGAAGCCTTTGTCACATCCAACTCTAGCAAAAGCTTCCTTACATCCCACTTATAATCTCAAACTCCTCTAGTGGTGCCTTGTTAACTATTCCTTCCCTTATCTCTGGAACTTCTCCTTGCTCTAATGTGAAGACTTTCTGGAATTCTTATTAAATTCCTCGCACACTTCTTTGTCGTTTGTAGTGAATCTGTCTGTCCCTATTCTCAGTTTCATTACCTGTTCCTTCACTGTTGTTTTTCTCCTGATTTGGCTGTGCAGCAATTTGGGTTGAGTCTTAGCCTTGCTTGCTATGTCGTTTTCATATTGCCCTTCTGCCTCTCTCTCATCCTGACATATTCATTCCTGGCTCTTTGTTAACCTTTTTCTGCTCTCAAGGGTCCTGTTATTTCTATAGTTTCTCCATGCTCTTAACTTAGTTACTTTGTTTGCTTGTATCTTTGATTAAACCATGGGCTTCTCATCTGCATTTATTTTTTTTCCTTTTAGTCCGGGATAAACTTTTCTGCTGCCTCCTTACCTTCTGCGTGATGTATTCCCTCATGCTTTGGGCCGTCTTTCCCCTGAGCTCTGTTTCCCATGTTATATCCTCTAGGAATTGTCTTATCTCCTCATAGTTTGCCCTTACGGAATAGCAGCCTTTTGTTTTTCAGGTACCTTCCTTGAGTAGTTTAACCATGCGTGTGTGTGGTGCCCACTGTTGGAGACTGTGTGTGTGGCCAGTGTGGAGACTCTACTCACCTAATTGTACTCACCTAATTGTGCTTGCGGGAGTTGAGCTTTGGCTCTTTGGTCCCGCCTCTTTTTTCGGATAACGTGTGCGCTGCAGCAAGCTGTTGGAGTCCCTGAGTATGGGCCGTAGGTGGCCCGGGTGGTTCAGGTGGCCCAGGTGGGGCCCAGGTGGCCAAGGTGGCCCAGTGTTTCAGGTGGCCCAGGTTGCGCCAGGTGGCCAGGTGGCCCAGGTGGCCAAGGTGGCCCAGGTGGCCAAGCTGGCCCAGGTGGAGTGTGAGGCGTGTGGTCTCCCCCTGATGCTGACGATCCACCTCCTGCGGGGGTGGGGGGGGGGGCTCACGGCTCGACCCCGAAACTGCCTTCCAGTACCGCTGGGAGGTGGCGCTCCACCCTCCGCACACCCCTCCAGAAGCGTCGTGGTATACATAGCCAAGTCAAAGAAGAAGGAAGAGAAAAGGGACAAAGGAAAGAATAATGAAGACCAAATAAGGAGGACAAAAAATATAAGGACGATAAAGAAAGGAAGAAGGAAGACAAAGAAAAGGAGGTAAAGAAACGCGCCAAAGAAAAGGAACACGACTCATGCGTCGCCCAACGTATCAAATCCTGCGTCCAGAGGTTGTTGAGAGCGTGTCCGGAGCTCTGGGGCCATGTGGGTGTTGATGGCCCTGGCCACCGCCCTGCTCCTGCTGGCCAGGTCGTCCGTCCTACTAACGTCGACGGCAGATCCGGCGTCTCTCTTCATCCTTGGTGTTCGTCCCCTGGCCCCGTCACCACCTTGGGCCACCGTGGTCTTCTTCATGGCCACCGTGGTCTTCTTCATAGCCACCCGTGGCCTTCATCTGTGCCACCGTGGCCTTCTTCTGTGCCACCGTGGCCTTATTCAGGTCCACCGTGACCTTCTTCAGGGCCACCGTGTCCTTCTTCGGGGCCTCCGTAGCCTCCTTGGGGGCCGCCCCTTCTCCGCCTGCACCTTGCTCTTGTTCATTGCTGTGGACGCCGTTCGAAACGCTTTATATCCAGACGAAGCTGTGTTCGTGTTGGAGGAGACCGTCAGATTGGAACAGACATGGCAGTGCAATACGGCTGGGAATGGCGCTTGGGGATGTACTTTGAGGAAGTCATGTAATTTTAGTTTGGGAGTTCGGACACACACCTTTCAAGGTCTGGG
>WNGS01003905.1:0-21366 GCA_020271785.1 Procambarus virginalis
CTCAGGCAGCATACTTGGCCCTCTCCTCTTTCTCATCTTCATTAATGACCTTCCAATGCCTCCCAACACCTCAAACCAATTCTATTTGCTGACGAAACAACCTTCATTAACTCCCTCCAGACCCCCTTGCTCTAAAGTTGAGTTCAACAATGCGTTTTGCCCGAACGCATTGCGTATAGTGGCTTTAGGCATTGTATGTACTAGCTCTATCTATAAATCGATCCACTTATGTAAAATCACTTTATGTATGTACCTTTCCTGAATAAACATATTTATTTATTTATATTTATTTTATTTATTTAAATGCCACAGTAAATACTGAGCTAAATAAAGTCCATCTTTGGCTAACTGCCAACAAACTCACCCTTAACATTGACAAAACTTTCTATATACTGTTTGGCAATAAATCCTCTAATCAAATAAATCTCAAAATAAACAATACCCAAATTTGTAACAAACTAGATGGGAAATTCCTTGGCGTTCTCATTGATCACAAGCTGAATTTCCAGGGACACATTCTAAATATATAAAAAAAGTTTCAAAAACTGTTGGCATTCTTTCTAAGATCAGATATTATGTACCCCGCCCTGCCCTGGTTACTCTCTATTACTCCCTTATCTATCCATACCTCAACTATGGTATTTGTGCTTGGGGTTCTACAACCCAAAATCATTTACATCCTCTAATTACTCAACACTAAGCTGCTATTAGGACAGTATCCAACTCTGGCCCCAGACATCACTCGGTACTGTGGTGTCTGTGTATAGCTGAGATAGTCTTGGTTGTAAGGTTGATGTAAAGTCATTCCTGGTTACTGACTTTAATACTTAAATAATTACATGATAGAGTAGCTCCCAAGCTTGGCAGGCGTCCTGTGTGCTTTGTTTACCTCCTCTCTCTAGTGGCGTCCAGCCGCCGCACATAGAAAACGGATGGTACCATTTTCTGTGAACATGACATCCCTCCTTTTCTTTAAAAAGAATGAATACAGGATGTCTACCATGCTTGTAGCACAAAGCAAAGTTATTGACACAAAGTAAGTTATTAACATATCAAGAGATATTGCATACATTTAACATTAATTAAACACACAAAAAATTTAAACAACTTTACCACAAAGGATTTCAATGTTAAAAATACATATGCAATGTTAAACAAACATGAAAGAAACTGTAATACAAAGTTACAAAATATTGAATGAGATATCTGCATTATTCAAACAATATTAAATTTAGTTCAGCATAACAAGTAAATACTTTGCATTACATAGGAACACAATTAATCATCATATCGTGTAGGGCGTTTAACATGTCGTTTTGGACGAGAGTCCTTAAATACAAAAATATCCCTCGATGAATTGTTTATCGAGTTATAATTCATTTTTTCTTTTTCTTTTGCACGACTTTGCACTTCATCATTTTCTACACTATTTGGAATCACTTTGAAATAAGCCATATTACGTGTTATACTATGATCTCTATTACTCGCTGTTACCATAGTTCCTTTTACACTAATCACTTTATATGGTTTTGTATCATACGGCATATCTAGCTTTCCCTCTTTTTTCTTTTTAACGAGAACAGTATCTCCAACCTTTATGAATTGTTCCTTTGCACGTTGATCATGAGCAATTTTCATTTTGCCCTTGGCTAGTGCATCCTTCTGAGCGAGACGTTTATCCGTTACCTTGGCTGGCATGACAGGTAGTGCGATTCTCATAGGACGTCCAAATAAAAGTTCGCCAGGCGACTTGCCCAGTGTTCCATGCGGTGTTGCACGGTAGTTCCTGAGAAAAGCATACATAGCTTGTTTCCAGGATCGTCCTTCGGCATGAGCACAGCGTACAGCTTTCATGAGAGGTTGCATGAATCTCTCTACTTCTCCATTTGCTTGAGGATGTAGTGGCATCACACGGCGGTGTTTGAATCCAATATGCTCAGCAAAGTTGACAAAGTCTTGTCCATTAAATGGCGGTCCATTGTCCGTCTTGACAACTTCAGGAATGCCAAAGTTTGAAAAGATCTTGTCGAGTTTCGGGATGACAGCCTTTGCAGATGTGGAAGTGATGATTTCTACTTCTGGATAACGTGAGTGATCATCAATGACTACCATCAAGTACTCTCCAGTTGGTAGCGGTCCACAGAAGTCCATCGATACTTCCATCCATGGTGCAGCAGGTAGTGGTGAAGGTTGTAGAGGTGTTGGTCTTGAAGTATCCACTGCAGCTTGGCAAGGGACACAGGCATCATGCATGTCCTTAGCTTGACGATCAATGCCAGGAAACCACACCTTTTCTCGTAGCAGCTGTTTGGTCCTTACAAGACCTTGGTGTCCTTGATGTGCAAGCTTCAGAGCACGTTGCTGGAGAACAGCTGGAATGACGATACGAGTACCTCGCAGCACGGTGTCGCGTTGTTGCGTAACACTTAATTCTGTCTGGATGCGTTCAAGTGCTTTGAATGCATCTTGGTCAACTCCTGAGGGTGGGATGCGTGGAAACTTTTTCTTAGTCAATGCATCCACTGTTGCTTGCAGAGTTGGGTCCTCTAGGGTTGCAGTACGGATTTCATCAAGAGTGAGAGCCTTAGGGACTGCATCACAGGTTACAGAGTGTACATATTCCTCGGCAACTTGCTGATGCTTGGTGATGGTGAAACTGTTGGCAGGATGTCGACTGATGTAATCAGCGGGATTGCCTGCACCTGGCTTGTATTTCACCGTAAAGTTGTATGGTTGCAGACGAAGAGCCCATCTCTCAATGCGAGCTGGTGGTTTGGACTTTGGATTATTGAAGATGGTCTCCAACGGTTTGTGGTCAGTGACTATCGTGGTAAAGGGTGCACCAAGCAGATACACATTGAAGTGTTCACAGCCCCATACAAGAGCAAGAGCTTCCTTCTCTGTCTGACTGTATCGTTGCTCAACATCTGTGAGAGAACGGCTGGCATAGGCAATTACTACTCTTGAATCTGGTTGACCAGGTTTGTGTTGGGCTAACACAGCACCTAAACCAACAGGACTAGCATCCACCGTTAACTCAGTGTCCATTGATGGATCAAAGTATGCAGCAGTCGCATTTTCTACTAGTGCATCTTTCACAGCATCAAATGCATTTTGCTCGACATCGCTCCAGTACCATGATGCATTTTTCTTCAGGAGCTCACGTAGAGGCTTCGTAATGGTAGCAAAATCTGGAATGAAGCGAGAACAGTAGTTTGCCATTCCCAGAAAACTATGTACTTCAGTGGATGTTGAAGGAGGTGCAGCATTCTTGATATCTGCAACTTTCTTAGGATCTGGAGACAGACCTTTGTCACTAAGTACATGTCCAAAGAATTCAATTTTATGTTGATTGAACTCACACTTTGCTCGGCTTAGCGTCAAATTCTTTTCTCGTAAGCGTTGCAATGTTGCACGAAGAGCTTTGTCGTGTTCAGCTTGGGTACGGCCATAAACAATGATGTCATCAGACATGTTGTCAGCATTAGGTATATCTTGCAATACCTGGCTGATGATGTGCTGGAATACTTCAGCAGCACTGTTAATACCAAAACTCAGGCGCTTGTACCTATACAGACCTCGATGTGTCGTAAACGTTGTGATGAATCGACTCTCATCATCAAGTTCAAGCTGATGATAGCCCTTGTTTAAATCTAACTTGCTGAATACAGTTGCACCATTCAAGCGGTATCATATCATCTACAGTGGGTGTAGGATGGCGTTCACGCATTATTGCCTTGTTGGGAACACGCATGTCTACACAAATGCGTATCTCATCTGGATTCTTCGGCTTTGGTGGAGTGACAATTGGGCTTACCCATGGTGTTGGGCCTGTTACCGGTTCAATGATATCTAGTTCTATCAGCCTATCCAGTTCGGCATCGACTTTCTTGCGAGTATGGAATGGTTGTCGGCGATGTGGTTGGGCAACTGGAATTACATCTGGGTTGATATGCAGATGTACCTTGCTATCAGTATAACAACCTATGGATTTAAACCGATCAGAAAATTCAGCAACAATAGCATCAACATTGTTTGCAGATTCCACTGCTACAGCATTAGAAAGCTGAAGTAGCCCCAATTTGGTTGAAGTCTTGTAACTGAGTAAAGACTCCTTTGCATTCCTAACAACATGGAATGTAGTAATGAGCATTGCATTCTTTGACTTAATCTCTGCAGTGAAAGTTCCAATCACTGGTAAGGCTACCTTTGAAGCATAGGCAGTGGCTTTGCCATTATAGTTTTCAAGCTTTGGGAACTGTTTTTTAAATTTTTCATAGTGGCACTCAGCAATGGTGTCAATGTTTGATCCAGTGTCAATGAGAATTTTGAGACAAATGCCAGCAATGTATACTATAGTCTCTGGGTTGTTTGGAAGATCATTCCATTTTGTGATTGATTGTACTCCATAAATATAATCACATTCACTGTCATCTGAGACTGGTTGTAATGAAATGTTGTCTTGTATATTATTAACATTCTTGATTTGAGGTGCAATATTGTGTTTGCCACCTCGACTCCTATGACTTGATCCTCGTACATTGCTTTTATTTATTGATTGTGGTTTCTTTAGTGCGGAACGACACATAGCACCAAAATGACCTAGTTTTCTACACTCATAGCACTTCTTACCTTGTGCAGGACAAACATTATCTTGGTGTGGGTAGTCTCCTCCACAATTGTAACATTTATTATTGACAACCTCTGATGTGAGTCGTTGTGACTGCTTGAGTCTTGTTCCATGACTCCAGTTGTGATGTGGTTCTCGGCTCAATTTAATGTTAGGTTTGGCATGATATCTTCTATGATCATGGTGTACTCCCTGAACCTTACATACTTCATGACTGTTAGTAACAGTGGCAGAACCGTTGTTGGCACTGCACTCCATGCACGAGCATCACGTGCAGCATCTTCCATTCGACGAGCCATATCCAGTATCTTGTTAAGAGAACTTTCATCATCAACAAGTTCTAGAGCTCTTCGACGAAGACGTGTAGATGTGCATGTTTCAATTATTTGCTGTTTGATTTCTTTGTCAACATCAGCAAACTCACAGTGGGCTGCTAAACCCTGCAGACGTGTATGGTATTGATCAACAGTTTCATTAGAGAGTTGTTTTGCTCTCCTGAAATGCATAATTTCCATAGCAGTATTTTGCCTTGGTTTGAAATGCTCAGTTAATTTGGCCTTGGCAGTGTCATAATCTTTGGCACCACCAGTATCTTTCAGTGTATCAAAGATGTCACAAACTCTATCACCTGCATAGTGAAGCAGAAAGGCACGCTTTCTTTCAGCACTTTTGATGTCAGAAACTATCAACAAATTTTCAAACCTTTTAAGCCATTTGACCCACCTCTGTGACAGGTTTGTCTGGTCACAGTCAGGATCAAATGCAGGAAACTGAGGTATATTTGCCATTTTTACTGAATAAATTAAACTTATCACTTAAAATGTTCCTCAGAATATATAACACTTACTGCACTGTATATGTTATTTAAGAATTCACTGTAATTACTTTAATTTTGCAAAGCACACAAGCATTTTAATGCAAAAGTTCACAACAGTGCACAACACAGCAGCAACTGACTTCTTACCTAGCCCTTGTGTACATGTGTTGTTCCTACTCACAGCAACACAGCAGTTGTTAGCAGTTGGTACAGCAATTGGCAGCAGTTGGCAGCAGTAGGCAGCAGTTGGTACAGCAATTGGCAGCAGTAGGCAGCAGTAGGTTCACAGCTTGAAGAATTTTGTAGCACGGAGCGTCGTTTCGTAACCAAAACATCGGGTTTTGTACACTGCATCAAAGCGTCGTTTCGTACACAGCGTCGGCAGATTCCTCTCACACAGTTTGTCAGCACAGCTTGGGTAGCACACAGCATTGGCCAGCACACAGCAACGGTCAGCACACAGCAACGGCCAGCACACAGCAACGATCAGCACACAGCATGGGGTTGCATACAGCATCGGGTATGGTGCTCACAGCTTCTCTTTCCTCCTCTGGGCGCGTGAGGCAGCATGCTTCTTCCTTGTGTTTTGTTGAACAAAATACCTGCGTTCCCAGTTCATCCTCGTCGCCAGTGTGGTGTCTGTGTATAGCTGAGATAGTCTTGGTTGTAAGGTTGATGTAAAGTCATTCCTGGTTACTGACTTTAATACTTAAATAATTACATGATAGAGTAGCTCCCAAGCTTGGCAGGCGTCCTGTGTGCTTTGTTTACCTCCTCTCTCTAGTGGCGTCCAGCCGCCGCACATAGAAAACGGATGGTACCATTTTCTGTGAACATGACAGGTACCCCTACTCAATTCTCTGAATATGTTAGATATTAAGTCACTGCACATTCTCGCATGTGTATTATACATATATAAAACGCTGAACTGTAATGCCAGTCCTGACCTCAAAAGCTTCATTGAAGGTTGTAACAGAACCCATGAGCACCACACCAGAAATAAATACAGTTTTGATATTCCAAGAGTACGACTTAATCAAACTAGAAATGCTCTACAAATCAAGGGACCCAGAATGTGGAATGACCTTCCCAACCATGTTAAAGACTGTACCTCTCTTAACCAGTTTAAGATAAAAACGAAACACTACTTAATAAATTCCCTGTAACCTACCTTACCCCTCTATTGTCAACTCATGTCTGCTATTTTTTAATCAATGCTGTTTGTCGACCTAGTGTATTTGTGCTGATTTTTCAGTCATGTTCCCCCCTTTTTTTTATCTTTATTTGTATTTGTTCTCAACACATTTTATTCTTTATACTCAATTAGTATTAAGTTTTAGATATTAATGATTTTCCTGCCCGAAACGCATTGTGTAATAGTGGCTTTAGGCATTGTATGTACTAGCTCTATCTATAAATCGATCAATTTATGTAAAATCACTTGTATGTATGTACCTTACCTGAATAAACATATTTATTTTGTTTATATAGTTAAATGCTCTTGTCTGCACAGAAAAATAGATATTATTGCATTTACCGAAACGTGGATGAATGTAGAAAATAGAGAACTATTAGCTAAATATCAAATATATGGATTTAAATTATTTCACACAGATAGATATATTAGACGAGGAGGGGGAGTAGCCATATATGTTAGGTAAAAATTTAAATGTAGTCTCAAAGAAGGAATCAAAACTGAGCCACATACAGAAACTATTTGGAGAGAATTAAGCGAAAGAGCAAATAATCTTATAATAGAAGTTATATACAGGCCACCAAACTTCAACAAGATGGAAGCAAAGCACCTATGGGATGAAATATCTAGAGCATCTAGGTCTAGCAGTATTTGTGTCATGGGTGACTTTAATTTCAGTGGAATAAATTGGTCTAAGAGAA
Source organism: Procambarus virginalis (assembly GCA_020271785.1). Classification (NCBI taxonomy): domain Eukaryota; kingdom Metazoa; phylum Arthropoda; class Malacostraca; order Decapoda; family Cambaridae; genus Procambarus; species Procambarus virginalis. The sequence continues at coordinate 7,344 of WNGS01003905.1, forward strand.
CAGGGAATAATGAAGCAGAAAATTTTCTAGAATTAATTGACGATTGCTTTCTTAGCCAACACATTAAGGAACCAACGCGGGGAAATAATACTTTAGATTTAATGTTAACTAACAGGGAAACACAAATTAATGACATCGAAATAGGGAGTGGGCTAGGGAACAGTGATCACAAAGAAATCAGATTTAGCATAGAATGGAATAGACCTGTAAGAGAAAATTCTGTTAAAGTGCCAGATTTTCGAAAAGCTGATTTCAATAGCCTAATTATTTTTGGGGGGCAAATAGAGTGGAAAGTCTTTGGCATGGGTTGTGGGCCGGTCTTGGAGCGGAACATGAACCCAGCGATAGGTGATGTAAAAGGGGATTTCGATGTGGATTAAATATATAACTTATTTAAGAATATTCTAAGCAGAGCACAGAACGTAGTATACCATATAAATTGAATAGATCGAATACTAATGACCCAAAGTGGATAACAAAGGATTTGAAGAACCTTATAGGTAAAAAGAGAGTGTGCTACAAAAGGATTAAGAATGGGGAAGTCAGTTTAGAACAGGAACTGTACAACTGTTTAGAAATGTTAAAAAAGAGATAAGGAAAGCAATAAGAAACTATGAAGTTCGCATAGCAGGGCAAGCGAAGACAAATCCTAAAGGGTTTTTTCAGTTATATCGAACTAAGACTAGGGAAAGGATAGGTCCATTAAAAACTGAGACAAGTCAAATAATGGATAATGACGAGGAGATAAGTAGTATTTTAAATAAATATTTTATATCTGTATTAACTAAAAAGGAACTTAACAACATGCATTCAGCCGAAAAAGCCTATGTGGGTGGGGACGAAGACAGGTTGACTAGTTTATCAGTTACCAGGGAGGATGTAATTAAACAAATAGTAAAACTAAAACCAAACAAATTCTCAGGGCCGGATGAAGTTTGTTATAAATTTGCTTACTGTTATGGGGAGTATTGAGTATTAAGGAGAAGGGCCAGCAGTTAGAATCAGGATGTATCAAAATTACGGGAGATCGGATAGGCTCGGCCCCCAATAAGAACATAAAACAATATTAATTTAGTGGCTTAAAGAAAATATGTCAGTCTAACGAATGATCACTGATCCCCTACACAGGAAGAATGGATACTCCATTAATAACTAACTTATTTATTAAACCCTCTTAACAACCCCCCATATACATTAACAACAATAACAATAACTACTTTACCACACTATCTTACGTTAAGAGCCTTGGTCCACATAGGATGCTTAGCTGTACGGAAGCTTAAGGTAAAGGAAAGGGGGAAAATGGAGGCAGAGCCACACAGGAAGATGTTGTCACACCACAGCCCGACCAGAGAAGAGCGCACCCCGGGCGTCCCGTCTCCAAGCTCCCCAGTTGTTGTTGTTGCCAGGAAATTAACCTAACTGATCGTGCAGCTACAAACAATACAAGTCTTCACCGGCCTTCGTTACTTTACTAGTTCTAAGAATAGTTGATAATTAGTTCACTGTTATAATTATTCAACAACAAGCTCAAGAGTCTGAATGCTCTGTGAGAAACAAGATTTGTCTTACGTCTGGCAAGGAAGATAGGAACAAACGCGCATCAGCAATCCTGTCAAATAATGTAAAGTAAATTAGTTAGAGCTCAATTTGACCTCTGGTTTCCAACTAAGGCACCCAGGGTCGTAACACTCCTCCCCCCTTCAGAGAAAAAAAAATGTGGCTACTAGAATAGCAGTCATATTTTTTTTGTAAGAGTATACAGAGAATAAAAAGGAAAATCTATGCAATAAAAAAAATCAAACAAAAACAAAAATATCTCTTCAAGAAAAAGCACAAAGGAATTCTCTGAAAGAAAAAGCACACAAAAATAAATTTTCTGAAAGAAAAAGCACACACAAAGGAATTCTCTGAAGGAAACCACATACAAAAAAAAGGGGGAAGAAAATAAATTTAACATGGAATATTTAATGTCACAGGAGAACCTAAAAAAATAACTAAAGCATGACAGTTGGTATATGGCTTCCTGTGGATCAGATGACTATTACTCAGGTAACCGGGACAGTGCGTCGGCTATCACGCTGAGCCGGCCCGGAAGGTCGGTAATGGAAAGATTGAAGTCCTGTAGGTACAATGCCCACCTGAGTATGCGTTTACTTTTCACCTTCATCTGGTTTAAGAACACTAGTAGGTTATGGTCCGTGTACACTTCCACTATATTTCCTGTTAGGTATACTTCAAACTTTTTACATGTTAACACTAGCACCAATGTCTCTTTTACCACCACTGAATAATTGTGTTGTGCCTTGTCAAATTTCACAGAGTAATAGTATACTGGGTAGTCCACCTAATCACCCCCAGTTTGCAAGAACACTGCACCAGCACCCGAGTCAGAAGTGTCAACATGAATTTTAAACGGTCAGTCGAACCTTGGACTAGTGAGCACTGGGATGGAAGCTAAGATCAGTTTCAAATTTTTAAATGCCTCGGCACAGTCTGTTGACCACTTAAATTTAATGGCCTTCCGCAACAAGTCTGCGAGAGGTGTGGCGACATTGGAAAAGTTCTGACAAAAGCATCAGTAGTACGCACACATACCGATAAACCTTTGAACGTCCTTTTTAGATCGGAGCACTGGATACTCTAGTATGGCACTGATTTTATCTTGCCGAGGTAACACTTTTCCTTGGCCTACTTCATAACTGAGGTACATCACTGTGCCTTGGCCAAAATGACACTTTTTTGTAATTAGAGTTAAATTTGCACTTTTCAGAAATGTGAACAACTGGCATAACCTAGCTATGTGGTCAGCCCAATTACTATCAAAGAGCACAATGTCATCTAAACACGCCTGACAATTTGACACATTAGCGAGCAGAGTTCATTAGCCTCTGGAACGTGGCAGGGGCATTATGCAAGCCGAACAGTAACACTTGATACTCAAAGATATCATCGGGTGTTATGAACACAGTTAGTTGCTTGGCACGTTCGGTAAGCGGGATCTGATAATAACCCCTTGAGAAGTCGAATTTCGAGACGTACATGGCGTTTCCGATCTCGTTGATGCAGTCTTCGAGAAGGGGCAGCGTATAAGCATCCACGATGGTCACCTTGTTGAGCTGCCGATAGTCAGTGCATAATCGCCAGGAGCTGTCTGGTTTGGGGACCAAAAGGCAGGGCGAACACCAAGAGCCCTGACTTGGATGAGGCCTTGCTGGAGCAGGAAGTCGACCTCTTTCCGTACGATGACTTTCTTTTCCGGACTCATTTGGTAGGGTTGAAGGCGAATGGGGGTGTAGTTCGTCAACTTGACATCATGGTAAATGGCAACAGTCTGGGTCGGTACCTTCCCTAACAGAATTCGAATTCGTCAAACAACGACTGCACCTGGAGAATTCGTCAAGCAATGACTGCACCTCATCACGTTGGGCCATCTGCAAATGGGACAGTCCCTCCTCCACAGCATTCACAGAACTAGAATTATTGAGAATGATATTAGTTGGGTCCCCAGAACAATCATCCCCTCCCTCACTGGAAAAGGAAACATTGGTTAGTGCGATGGGCCTGGGGCCCTGGAACTTCTTCAGCCGGGTCAAGTGTACAAACATCAGCTGGTTACACTTGTCAGAGTGCCTTACTTTGAACGTGAGGTCCCCAGCCTGTTCTGTCACAATATATGGGCCTTCGTACTTGTGAGACATGTTGTTACCTAGTCGAGGTTTTAATACCAGGACAGAGTCACCAGGATTAAATACCCGCAACTTAGTCTTAGCATCATGTCGTTGTTTCATATTTTCTTTAGTCTTCCCAAGATCCTTTAGTGCAGTGTTACGGCTCCTTGCCTCTTGCATTAAGATTTTCTGGCATTGCAATTATGTTCGTTTCCTCAGGAATTTATTACTGTGTTTTACGCTTGGTTCTTCCTGCATAATTATGTTACTCACCACTGGTTACATTTACGTTGTTTACTCTGCTAATTGCCTCTATACTACTAAGTAAAGTTTGCTAGGATGTACCGGTTGCAGAGTACGGGCCTCATGCTTCTTGCTTTAAATTCATTCACGTCTGTTCAATTTACTTTCTGGGTTTACATTCACAGTTGTTTAGCTTTTGCTTGCTACATGTGGGCCTATTTTACTCAGCAGTCCATCCTGGCATTGTGTGTTATGCAGGCAGGTGGAGGCCAATCATCCTAAGACCTAGCTGCTGATGCTCCGGCTGGTGTAGTCCCAGCCGATGACCCTGCAGCTGACGGACCGTCGGATATGGTTCCCGCCGACGATCTAGCAGCCGCGGGCTCAGCTGGCGGTGTTGCAGCTGAGCATGCCCAGTCGCCCTCCTTATTTATATACGAATTCTTTTTCTTTTACATTTTGTCGTTCTTTGTATTCCTTTCTAATTTATGTATTAAAATGTTTGTTTTGTTTCTCGGGGCCAGACCCAGCTGCTGATGTTCAGGCCGACGTGGTCCATGCCAATGTTCCAGCAGCTGACGGCCCAGCTGGTAGTGTTACGGCCGATGAGAGAGGCCCAGCTGCTGATGTTCCGGCTGAAGAGGTTCCAGCCGATAATCCAGCAGCTGAGGCCCCAGAAGGTAGTACCCAGCCGAGGATGTCCCAGCTGCTGAAGCTGATACCTAGTGGTCTCCAACCGAAGACGCTGCAGCTGAAATGGTCCAGCTGCCGAGCCTCCAGATGGTGTGTCCCAGCGAAAGATTTTCACGGAGAAGAAGGGAAGATCGCATTTCCTCTACATTCTTAATAATAATTTCTTTACAGTTCTGATTCGTCTTATTTGTGCATAAGTGGTTTCTCAGTTCGATGCCCCTTACCATCCTCTTACATTAGCCTGTTGGCATTATTTAGTATTTACCCGCTGCATAGCAATAGGGGCATCGTTGCACTCTATTGCAGTCATTTGGGGCCACCTCCAGTCCACTGTCAGCTATGTTTTATCATTGACTTATATTTGGTCTTATTATTAGTAGCTGCTGTGCTGGAGCTTACTAACTACTGGACGACGACTTTCACTATTTCTCTTAGTTCCCGCCGAGGGGGCGTCTGCTTGTTCCAGGAGTTAGAGCTTATTGTATCTGGCAGTACCATTGCTAGGCTTCTAAGTTACTCCCCACTCAGTTATGCTTGGGACTTTATTAAAGTCTACCATTCCTGCCTTTCGCAACAGGTGCCGCATCCAGTTAACCCCACTTTTGCAGCCTAAGCTGCCACCAGTACACGTACGGTGTGGGTCCACCACAACCGTGCCTTTGCCTTACACGTTACCAATGCATGCCAGCTTCTGCCCACCCTTACTGCCTTAATACTTCCAGATCCACGATAGAATGCGCACGAGCAAAACCAGGAATGATCAAGGACCACGTGGTGGGGCCCGAAAGGCGGACATCCGATCTCGTGCCCACCGTGAGGGGTGTCCTGGAAGGACCTACACGCTTCCAAGCTGCCACCTCCCCTCCACTTCCGCGGGGCTCGCCACAGCGACAACGACCGACACAGGGTCGACCTCGAGGAGTCGGCCTCGGTGTGGACAGCGTTCACTTTCCCCGTCGGCCCACCACACACCCGCCCTGCGGCCAGCCTTCCAGGACGGGCTACAGCGACGAAGATATACGCTGGATCGACCAGTCATTTGCCATGGTGGACAGCACTCCCTACATGCTGTACAAACCCTGCAGTACGTACTCCTCCCATGGTCAATGTTGGTGGGTTATCCCGCCTCTCTCCGCCCAATGGCTTGTCAAGATGGCGCTCCGTCGGCCCACCAAGGAAGCTGTCTCAGTTCGCAGCTTCTGCCTGTAGACCCGGAATGGTACCTTTTTCAGTCAGGGACACCTGACTGTTTTTTAACAGCCTCTCCAGGCATACGGGCACGGTTACGGCCACGGTAGGAGCTGGCATGTTCCTCCTTATAGCAGCCAGCTCCTGCTCTCCCCTCCACATACGTGGGGCTCGCCACAGCGACAACGACCGACACGGGGTCGACCTTGTACATCCTACGTCAGGCGGGATGTTGTTACTCTGCCACTTTGAGGCCACCTCGCGGCCAGCGGGCCTCGCCGCCTTTCAGGGGGGGGGAGGTTGGTCCGGCCAGCTGGCCTGCGGTGGGGGTGCAGTGCCGGTCCCCAAGTGTCCCGCTGTCCGCAGCTAATACTTTGCCCAGTCTAGGTGCTAGTAAGCCCTACCTTTAGTCAGGAAACCCTTCTACTTATTCCTGGTCGGCCTCCATTAAGTGTTATGTGGCCTATTCACTTGATTGAACATTTGTCCTGACTGTTATAACTAGTTTTATATAATTACATTACATTGACATTAGGTTTCTGCAGAACGTGTTTACCATGTCACTAGGCTAAGCTTACTCACTTAATGAGTAACGAGTAAGGTATGAGTAAAATATGTAAATGAGTAAAACTGCCCTGGTGTTCCTCAGGGCAGCATACTTGGCCCTCTCCTCTTTCTCATCTACATTAATGACCTTCCAAATGCCTCCCAACACCTCAAACCAATTCTATTTGCTGACGACACAACCTTCATTTACTCCAGTCCTGACCCCCTTGCTCTAAATGCCACAGTAAATACTGAGCTAAATAAAGTCCATCTTTGGCTAACTGCCAACAAACTCACCCTTAACATTGACAAAACTTTATATATTCTGTTTGCAATAAATCCTCTAATCAAATAAATCTCAAAATAAACAATACCCAAATTTGTAACAAATTAGATGGCAAATTCCTTTGCGTTCTCATTGACCACAAGCTGAATTTCCAGGGACACATTCTAAATATATCAAAAAAAGTTTCAAAAACTGTTGGCATTCTTTCTAAGATCAGATATTATGTACCCCACCCTGCCCTGGTGACTATATTACTCCCTCATCTATCCAACTGTAATGCCAAGCTGAACTGTAATGCCAATCCTGACCTCAAAAGCTTCATTGAAGGTTGTAACAGAACCCATGAGCACCACACCAGAAATAAATATAGTTTTGATATTCCAAGAGTACGACTTAATCAAACTAGAAATGCTCTACAAATCAAGGGACCCAGAATGTGGAATGACCTTCCCAACCATGTTAAAGACTGTACCTCTCTCAACCAGTTTAAGATAAAAACGAAGCACTACCTAATAAATTCCCTGTAACCTACCATACCCCTCAATTGTCAATCCATGTCTGTTTTTTTTAATCAACGCCGTTTGTCGACCTAATTGTATTTGTGCTGCTTTTTCAGCCCTGTTCCCCCCCTTTTTTATCTCTATTTTTATTTGTTCTCAACACATTTTATTCTTTATACTCAATTAGTATTAAGCTTTAGTCATTAAGGTTTTTCATGCCCGAAACGCTTTGCACAATAGTGGCTTTAGGCATTGTATGTACTAACTCTATCTATAAATCCATCATTCTTTGTAAAATCTCTTGTATGTATGTACCTTACCTAAATAAACATTTATTTATTTATTTATTATTAATACGGGTGTACATTTTAAGCTAAATATTAGTACTCAGTAGACATGGATATGTTACATTTGTTCCTACTTATATATATTTACGTCTTCTGCAGAATTTAATTTACCATCTCCAATTTGTAATAAATAAGTCCCAAACTGTTGGCGTCTTTTTCCCCCTGAGCAGAAAACTACCCTTATCTATTCAGACCCCAACCCACATACACTAAATAATGTTGTGAATAATGAATTAAAAAAAGTCCACTTATGGATGTCAACTAACAAACTAACATTTAACATAGAAAAGACCTACAACATCTTATTTGGAAGCAAATCATCAAATGCAATTCAGCTACAGATAGACAACATTAACATCAGTAATAAAAATGATGGTAAGTTTCTTAGCCTATTCCTAGACAAGAGACTCAACTTCAGCACCTACATTCAACACATAACTAAGAAAGTCTCTAAAACAGTTGGTATACTCTCTATATTAAGAAATTATGTTCCTAACTCTGCTCTCCTCTCACTATATTATGCACTAATCTACCCCTATCTTAATTATGGCAATTATATATATATATATATATATATATATATATATATATATATATATATATATATATATATATATATATATATATATATATATATATATATATATATATAAGTCGTACCTAGTAGCCAGAACGCACTTCTCAGCCTACTATGCAAGGCCCGATTTGCCTAATAAGCCAAGTTTTCCTGAATTAATATATTTTCTCTAATTTTTTTCTTATGAAATGATAAACCTACCCATTTCATTATGTATGAGGTCATTTTTTTATTGGAGTTAAAATTAACGTAGATATATGACCGAACCTAACCAACCCTACCTAACCTAACCTAACCTATCTTTATAGGTTAGGTTAGGTTAGGTAGCCAAAAAAGATAGGTTAGGTTAGGTTAGGTAGGTTAGGTAGTTGAAAAACATTAATTCATGAAAACTTGGCTTATTAGGCAAATCCGGCCTTGCATAGTAGGCTGAGAAGTGCGTTCTGGCTACTAGGTACGACATATATATATATATATATATATATATATATATATATATATATATATATATATATATATATATATATATATATATATATATATATATATATATGTATATGTGGCTACTAGGTACGACATATATATATATATATATATATATATATATATATATATATATATATATATATATATATATATATATATATATATATATATATATATATATATATATATATATATGTCGTACCTAGTAGCCAGAATGCACTTCTCAGCCTACTATGCAAGGCCCAATTTGCCTAATAAGCCAAGTTTTCATGAATTAATTGTTTTTCGACTACCTAACCTACCTAACCTAACCTAACCTAACTTTTTCGGCTACATAACCTAACCTATAAAGATAGGTTAGGTTAGGTTAGGTAGGGTTGGTTAGGTTCGGTCATATATCTACGTTAATTTTAACTCCAATAAAAAAAATGACCTCATACATAATGAAATGGGTAGGTTTATCATTTCATAAGAAAAAAATTAGAGAAAATATATTAATTCAGGAAAACTTGGCTTATTAGGCAAATCGGGCCTTGCATAGTAGGCTGAGAAGTGCGTTCTGGCTACTAGGTACGACTTATATATATATATATATATATATATATATATATATATATATATATATATATATATATATATATATATATATATATATTAGTATATTTTGGTAGCAGTCTTTCCTGTAGACATATGTTATTAAATATGACCGAAAAAGTAAGATTAATAATTCTAACACGAATTTTCTCAATTTTCCTTATGTTTGTTTTTACTGATGACGGTAAATTAAAAATCATTTCTCCAAAATTCATTCTTTATTTCTTAGTCTGACGCGACACTTGAGCGCGTTTCGTAAAACTTATTACATTTTCAAAGACTATAGTTACACACACACAGAACAACTATAACTGAACAGAGTTTAAATACCTGCATTTGGGTGAGGTGACATGTTACAATGGTTTGGGGTGAGGTGAGAACAAACACAGAACACGAAACAATGGGTATAAGGGAAGAATAGATCTGTAACTGCAGAAGGCCTATTGGCCCGTATTTCTTGATGTTTCTATATTGGAGCGGAGTCTTGAAGTGGGTAGAATATAGTAGTGCGTTAATTGGCTGTTGATTGCTGGTGTTGACTTCTTGATGTGTAGTGCCTCGCAGATGTCAAGCCGCCTGTTGTCGCTGTATCTATCAATGATTTCTGTGTTGTTTGTTAAGATTTCTCTGGTGATGGTTTGGTTGTGGGAAGAGATTATATGTTCCTTGATAGAGCCCTGTTGCTTATGCATCGTTAATCGCCTGGAAAGAGATGTTGTTGTCTTGCCTATATATTGAGTTCTTTGGGGCTTACAGTCCCCAAGTGGCATTTGAAGGCATAGACGACATGCCTTCAAATGCCCACTTGCCTTTATATATATATAAATATATATATATATATATATATATATATATATATAATATATATTTATATATATATATATATATATATATATATATATATATATATATATATATATATATATATATATATATATATATATATATATATATATATATATATATATATATATATATATGTAGGAACTGGTATGTACAGTTCAGTACATATATATATATATATATATCATATCACGTCCTCCATCATGCTGTTGGCGTTCCCTATTAATGTGTTTCACGTGGGCCAGCCCCGGACATGTTTCAGGTATTGCCTACAGGGATCACCAGGCTGCGGGGTGTGAGGAGTGCCGGGTCAACCCTATTAACCTCTTTCAGGAAGAGGAATTTCCCCCATTGTTGGCCCCGGACCTGAATCCAAGTGCTGGGATGTATGTTGCTTCCCTGCAGGTGGATGCCCCGGTGTTGAATCATGCGGTTCACCTGGGTGCGGATATGGGTGGTGGTGTAGGTGTTGACATGGAGGTTGGGGCAGCCCCGCCCCCACTCCCGGCTTCCCCACCTGAGCCATCCCTGACACCCCAGGGATGTCAGGGATGTGTGTTGTAACAAAAATTCATCAGTAGTCTGTTCAACACTTAAGGGAAATGACTCAGACTCAGCAGCGAGCGGGCAAGAACCTAGTAGATTGATCTCTTTTCCTGATTGATCAGAATAAAATGGAGCCATAGCTACTTCGGCCTCACTCTCAACAACTGGTTCACTGGAGACAAGCGGGCAAGGCACAGATAGTTCAGCCTCCTCACCTTCACTTTCCTTGTGATTTAGGTTCGGCGGGGCTTCTACTACTGCCTCACTCTCATCATCCAGTCTAGTCACAAAGGAATCCTCAAGATCCACCTCTCACTCCTTTACTGAAGGGGTCCTGGTCTGGTAAGTGACCTTTAAGGCCTATAAATGTTCTCCTTAATTTCTCAGGAGTGGCCATGGTGGCTTTAAGTTCAAGTTTCATAGGAATTGAATAAGTGTTGCTAAAGTAGCTTGGGTACTTGCTCATTAGTTGGCAAATCAATTGAAGATAGTTTAAATTATTCTGGCTAAATTGCACTCTACCTCATTCTGAGATTAAATGCGCCTACCTAACAACAAGTAGCAAAGATTTGAGTGATACTTGAATGTCACTATTGGAATTTCTCCTAGCTAGCTCTTCATTATCACAATTCGATGGGATAATGAGCATTCAGTAGCACTCAAAAAATATACACAAAAATAGTGAATACACTATAAATGGTTTATATATCCCACCCTAATCAGGGTCAGCACAATAGTAAATACAATGTACTTAGATCCCACCCCTGTTTTATGGTCAGCACAATAGTAAATAATATAATGTACACTACTGACTAGTTGAAGACTAGTTGAAATCATTTCTACTAAAGAAACTACTAAGTTATTTAGTCTGCATTTGTGCAAAACTCAACATAACTACAGTCTAAATTCCTACCTAATAAAGGTTGGCATAAAATTAATTAATGGTGCAGTACTGTGAATATAACTGTGCTGAGTTTTTGTTTTTTTAGATTTTGTAATATAAAATGTGCACTTGCACACATAAGTGAAAATTATGAAATATATACAGCTAATTTTGGCTAGCTAGCCACAACCTCTTATGATGGTTGATTGTGTTGACCAATTTATCAACTACATGCGACCTAGACTCGCCTGACAGGTGTACACCATCTCTTGCCAGGTTTTGTCTACATGGTCTGGCTGTAAATTGTATGTAAGTGGCATCTAATCTCACTCTTTTCCTCAGCCGAGAGTTAATATATTTGGCAGCCCGTTGGTAATATTCTGTACTTACTCCCCAACGATTATCATTACTTAGTTGGCAAGGTTCCACTAATGTGAACACTACTGAACTGTTAACAAGTTTAAATGAGGAAATTATTGTTAGATGGTGAGGCCAATCTAACGCAGGTGTTAATGTAGAATTATTGTAAAAGTTGTGAGCTGTTGCTCCTGGTGACCTGAAGATTCCTACCTCAGTGTGAGGTATAGGTCTGAGTGTTGTGGGCAACTGACTATGTCCCACTTGTGCTATCTTATACATGAGGTATAGTCAGCAAATATTATAAATTGGTGTGGGTTAGGTTAACATATGTGGTACACTGCTGGTAACCACAGATAATGAAATATGTTTAACCTAAAATACTACACAATGTGATTAGTAATGATTAATTATAATGTATCCGGTTCGAAGTCGACCAAAATGTTGGGATCTGGGACTTTAACTCAAATGTAAGAATATTTAATTAAGACCACCAATTTTGAGAAATGAGGGAAAACAAATAAAGGATTTTAAGACTGACAGTGTGGAACTAGTGCCTATGTATGTTAGATTATTTAGCAATTATTTGAAGAGCATGAATGGACGATAACAATAATTAATTGAGAGTTAAAATTCTCAAACTTCAACATTGGGGGTATTACTAGAAATTAATTTATATCTAGGAACTAGTGTCGTTCGTCACCAGTTCATTAAGGATGTTAGTAAAGATTATAGCATCAGAAATTAAATGTAGATTCTAAAAGATCATAATATAATAAATAATCAAATCTATGAACTATTAGCAATTCATAAGAAATAATAGGTGCAAATTTATTGAGCACTGAGCAGTAAATTATTGATTTATATTGCTTCTCTTGAATATTATATGTATAAGAAAGTATACATTAGAAATAATAATGATAAGGGTCAAATATTTTATGAAATAAGGGTTAAGGCTTAGCTGTAAGAAGACTTTACTAAACCCGTTTCACTACTTGTAGCCGTGATCACATTGTCCAAATAAAGGAGGAAACACCAGTGGTGAACATCGTAGGTAGAGGAAGGAATGCTTGGTGCGTCCTCGCCTACACGCTGTAATCATGGAAAATTGGGTGACATTTGACTAGGCTAGAAATTTATTTCACTATTCACTGATATTAGAGAATAACGTTGAAAGAAAATAAAGTTGCCTTTGTGGTCGGGGGATGTTATAACGACAGGCTACCCACAGTAATAAACTATAGAATGATGTATCAAACTACAATGTATACTTAACATCGGCATGTTGGAACACTTAGGCCAGCCGATATCACGTCTGCTAGTCCCTGACGTTCACTGCTGTGGATGATTAATTGCGGGATGAGACTATTTTCGTAGACGTGTAATTAAACAGTAATTAATGCCGTACGACCACGTGATCTTGATGTAATGGCTGCCGCTTGCAAAGGCGCTCGCACTAGTGTCTGAGCCGTATTCTTGAAAGACGCCTTCCTCATGCCCCGACGCCCGATCCCGCATGCGTAGAGATGCTCATAGCGATCCCGGACTTAAACCAATTTGGTTTACCATTAATTATTTGGAGAAATGAAGGAGTACAATTTAAACTATCATAACCAATAAATATAATGGATAATAATACATCTTCTTGTAAGAAAATTGATCTAATTAACATTGCACAAATTGAACGAGAAGGTTCGACGTGTATTTATTTTACACCGCAGTAATATTTTACTGGAATAATTAATTTGGTTGAATAGTCGAGCTCAGCACGCATAAGTATGAGAAATGGTTATTTCTTTCATAATGAACAATATTTTTAGAAAGAAAGAATAATTAAGTGAACTCTATATATGTCCAACATGTGAGGGAGACTTCATGTTTAAGCCTACTATCGACGCCTGGCCTCATGATGGCTGGGAATTTTCTGGCTAAATTGTGCCTTACTATGGAAACGCTAAAGCTAATAATTCTACATGTTAGTGTTATTAGTAAATATTAATATTAGGAGTTAACGGAAAATAATCTGTTGGTTATTTCCAACACACCACTTTCCCCTACCCCTCTCCACCTTCCTTACCCTTCATAACCTTCCCTACCCTTCACCACCTTCCCTACCCTTCACCACCTTCCCTACCCTTCACCACCTTCCCTACTCTTCACCACCTTCCTAACCCTTCACCACCTCCCCTACCCTTCACCACCTTCCCTACTCTTCACCACCTTCCTTACTCTTCACCACCTTCCTTACCCTTCACCACCTTCC
>WNGS01003905.1:42758-61835 GCA_020271785.1 Procambarus virginalis
AGTGATAACAGTGAGTAGTGATAACAGTGTGTAGTGATAACAGTGTGTAGTGATAGCCGTGTTAAGTGATACACAGTGAGTAATGATAAAGTGTGAAGAGATAACAGTGAGTAGTGTTAACAGTGTGTAGTAATAAAGGTGAAGTGATAATAGTGTGTAGTTATAACACTGTATAGTTATAGCCGTGTGTAGTGATAACCGTGTGTAGTGATAACCGTATGTTGTGATAACTGTGTGTAGTGATAACCATATATAGAACTAACTGTGTGTAGTGATAACCATGTGTAGTGTTAACCATGTGAAGTGATAACAGTGAGTAGTGATAACAGTGTGTAGTGATAAACAGTGTGTAGTGATAGACGAGTGAAGTGATAAAAGTAGTGTGATAACCGTGTGAATTGATAACTGTGTGTGATTATGGTGTATAGTGATAACCGTGTGTAGTGATAACCGTTTGAAGTGAAACAGTGTGTGTAGTGATAACAGTGTGAAGTGGTAACCGTGAGTGTAATGATAACTGTGTGTAGTGATAACAGTGTGTAGTGATAACAGTATGAAGTGAAGACAGAGTGTAGTGATAACAGTGAGTGTTGATAACCTTGTGAAGTCATAACAGTGTGTAGTGATGACTGTGTGTAGTGACAGCCATGTGTAGTGATAACCGTGTGTAATGATAACCGTGTTTAGTGATAACAGTGTGTAGTGACAGCCTGTGTAGTGATAACCGTGTGTAGTGATAACCGTGTTAGTGATAACAGTGTGTAGTGATAACAGTGTGAAGTGATAACAATGTGTACGATAGCCTGTGTAGTGAACCGTGTTAGTGATAACCGTGTGTAGTGATAACAGTGTGGAGTGATAAATGTGTGAAGTGATAACAGTGTGTAAGTGATACCGTGTGAAGTGATAACTGTTTGAAGTGATAACAGTGTGTAGTGATAGGAGAGTGAAGCGATAAGTGTGTAATGAAAACTGTGTAATGATGACAGTGTGTGGTGAAAACAGTGTGAAGTGAAAACAGTGTGTAGTGATACAGTGTGTATGATAACATTGTGAAGGGATAACAGTGTGTAGTGATGACTGTGTGTAGTGATAATCATGTGTACTCACCTAGTTGTACTCAACTAGTTGTGCTTGCGGGGGTGAGCTCTGGCTCTTTGCTCCCGCCTCTCAACAGGTATGTGTAGATAACCGTGTGTAGTGTTAACCGTGTTTAGTGATACAGTGTGTAGTGATTGCTGTGTGTAGCGATCACTGTTTGTAGTGATTATCGTTTGTAGTGATAACAGGGTGTAGTGATAACCTTTTGAAGTGATAACAGTGTGTAGTGATAAAAATGTGAAGAGCTAACAGTGTGTAATGATAACTGTGTAGTGATAACAGTGTGTAGTGTAGACAGTGTGTAGTGATAACATTGAGTATTGATAACCTTGTGAAGTGATAACAGTGTGTAGTGACGACTGTGTGTAGTGATAGCCATGTGTAGTGATAACCGTGTGTGTAGTGATAACCATGTGTAGTGATAACAGTGTGTAGTGATAACGTGTTAGTGATTACAGTGTGTAGTGATAACAGTGTGAAGTGATAGCGTATTGAGTGATAACAGTGTGTAGTGATAACCGAGTGTATTGATAACCGTGTGAAGTGATAACAGTGAGTAGTGATAACAGTGTGTAGTGATAACAATGTGTAGTGATAAACCGTGTTTAGTGATAACAGACTAGTGACAACCGTGTTTAGTGATAACCGTGTGTAGTGATAACAGTGTCAAGTGAAAAGTGTGTGATAAGTGTGTAGTGATAACCGAGTGTAGTGATAACCGTGTGAAATGATAACAGTGAGTAGTGATAACAGTGTGTAGTGATAACAGGTGTAGTGATAACCGGTTAAGTGATAACAGTGAGTAATGATAACAGTGTGAAGAGATAACAGTGAGTAGTGTTAACAGTGTGTAGTAATAAAAGTGTGAAGTGATAATAGTGTGTAGTTATAACACTGTATAGTTATAGCCGTGTGTAGTGATAACCGTGTGTAGTGATAACCGTATGTTGTGATAACTGTGTGTAGTGATAACCATATATAGAACTGTGTGTAGTGATAACCATGTGTAGTGTTAACCATGTGAAGTGATAAGAGTGTTTAGTGATAACAGTGTGTGGTGATAACCGTGTTGATAACAGTAAGTAGTGATAACAGAGTGTAGTGATAACCCTGTGAAGTGAAACAGTATGTAGTGACATCAGTGTGTAGTGTTAAACAGAAGTGTAGTGATAAACAGTGTGTAATGATAACCGTGTATAGTGATAACCGTGTTTAGTGATAACCGTGTGTAGTGATAACAGTGTGAAGGGATAACGGTGAGTATTGATAACATTGTGAAGTGATAACAGTGTATAGTGATGACTGTGTGTCGTTATAGCCATTTGTAATGATAACCGTGTTTAGTGATAACCGTGTTTAGTGATAACCGTGTTTAGTGATAACTGTGTGTAGTGATAGCCATGTGTAGTGATAACCGTTTGTAGTGATAACAGTGTGTAGTGATAACGGTGTGTAGTGATAGCCGTGTGTAATGATAAGCGTGTGTAGAGATAACCGTATGTAGTGATAACTGTGTAGTGATAACCGTTTGTAGTGATAAAAGTGTGTAGTGATAACAGTGTGTAGTGATAACAATGTAAAGTGATAGCCGTGTGTAGTGATAACCGTGTGTGTGATAACCGTATGTAGTGATAACTGTGTGTGGTGATGACAGTTGTGTAGTGGTAACAATGTGAAGTGATAGCCATGTGTAGTGATAACAGTGTGTAGTGATAACAGTGTGTAGTGATAACAGTGTGAAGTGATAACAGTGTGTGTGATGACAGTGTGTAGTGATAATAGTGTGTAGTGCTTGCCGAGTGAAGTGATAACAGTGAGTAGTGATAACAGCGTGAAGTTATAACAGTGTAGTGATAACAGTGTGTAGTGATAACAGTGTGTAGTGATAACAGTGTGTTGTGTAAATTGTGTTTGATAGCCGTGTGTTGTGATAACCGTGTGTAGTGATAACCGTTTGCAGTGATAACCGTGTGTAGTGATAACAGTGTGTAGTGATAACAGTGTGTGGTGATAGCCGTGTGTAGTGATAACCGTGTGTAGTGATAACCGTATGTAGTGATAACTTTGTGTAGTGGTAACCGTTTGTAGTGATAACAGTGTATAGTGATAACAGTTTGTAGTGATAGCCGTGTGTAGTGATAACCGTGTGTAGTGATAACCGTCTGTAGTGATAACTGTGTGTAGTGATAACCGTGTGTAGTGATAACCTTGAGAAGTGATAACAGTGTGTAGTGATAAAAGTGAGTAGTGATAACAGTGTGTAGCGATAACAGTGTGTAGTGATAAATGTGTGTAGTGATAACTGTGTGTAGTGATAACCGTGTGTAGTGATAACAGCGTGTAGTGATAACAGTGTGTAGTGATAAACGAGTGAGTGATGACAGTGAGTAGTGATAACAGTGTGAAGTGATAACAGTGTGTAGTGATAACCGTGTGTAGTGATAACAGTGTGTAGTGATAACAGTGTGTAGTGATAACAGTGTGTAGTGATAACCGTTTGTAGTGATAACCGTGTGTAGTGATAACAATGTCAAGTGATAAGTGTGTAGTGATAACAGTACGTAGTGATAACCGTGTGAAGTGATAACTGTGTAGTGATTATGGGGTATACTGATATCCGTGTGTAGTGATAACCGTTTGAAGTGGTAACCGTGAGTGTAATGATAACTGTGTAGTGATAACAGTGTGTAGTGATAACAGTGTGTAGTGATAACAGTATGAAGTGAAGACAGAGTGTAGTGATAACAGTGAGTGTTGATAACCTTGTGAAGTCATAACAGTGTGTAGTGATGACTGTGTGTAGTGATAGCCATGTGTAATGATAACCGTGTGAAATGATAACCGTGTTTAGTGATAACAGTGTGTAATGATAGCCATGTGTAGTGATAACCGTGTGAAGTGATAACAGTGTGTAGTGATAAAAGTGTGTAGTGATAACTGTGTTTAGTGAAAACAGTGTGTAGTGACAACCGTGTTTAGTGATAACTGTGTTTAGTGATTCCAGTGTAGTGATAACAGTGTTTAGTTATAACGTATTAGTGATAACAGTGTGTAGTGATAACAGTGTGTAGTGATAACCGTGTGTAGTGATATCCGTGTGAAGTGATAACAGTGAGTAGTGATAAGAGTGTGTAGTGATTACAGTGTGTAGTGATTGCCGAGTGAAGTGATAACAGTGAGTAGTGATAAACGTGTGAAGTGATAACAGTGTTTAGTGATAAAGTGTGCAGTGACAACAGTGTGAAGTGATTACAGTGTGTAGTGTTAACAGCGTGTAGTGATAGCCGTGTGTAGTGATAACCGTGTGTAGTGATAACCGTATGTAGTGATAACTGTGTGTAGTGATAACCGTGTGTAGTGACAAACGTGTGAAGTGATAACAGTGAGTAGTGATAACTGTGTGTAGTGATAAGTGTGTAGTGATGGACGAGTGAAGTGATAACAGTGAGTAGTGATAACAGTGTGAAGTGATAACAGTGTGTACTGATAACAGTGTGTAGTAATAACAGTGTGAAGTTATAACAGTGTTGTGATAGCCGTGTGTATTGATTACCGTGTGTAGTAATAACCGTGTGTAGTGATAACAGTTTGAAGTGATAACAGTGAGTAGTGATAACAGTGTGTAGTAATAACAGTGTGTTGTGCTAACAGTGTGTAGTGATAGCCGTGTGTAGTGATATCCGTGTGTAATGATAACCGTATGTAGTGATAACTGTGCGTAGTGGTAACCATGTGTAGTGATAACAGTGTGTAGTGATAACAGTGTGTAGTGATAGCCGTGTGTAGTGATAACCGTGTGTAGAGATAACCGTATGTAGTGATAACTGTGTGTAGTGATAACCGTTTGTAGTGATAGCAGTGTGTAGTGATAACAGTATGAAGTGATAGCCGTGTGTAGAGATAACCGTGTGTAGTGATAACCGTGTGTAGTGATAACCTTGTGAAGTGATAACAGTGTGTAGTGATAACAACGAGTAGTGATAACAGTGTGTAACAGTGTGTAGTGATAACGTGTGTAGTGATGTGTGTAGTGATAACCGTGTGTAGTGATAACGTGTGAAGTGATAACAGTGAGTAGTGATAACAGTGTGTAGTGATAACGTGTGTAGTGATAGACGAGTGAAGTGATAACAGTGAGTAGTGATGACAGTGTAGTGACAACTGTGTTTAGTGATGAGCGTGTGTAATGATAACAGTGTGAAGTGATAACAGTGTGTAGTGATAACTTTGTAGTGATAACCGTATTTAGTGATAACCGTATTTAGTGATAACGGCGTGTAGCGATAACAGTGTGTAGTGATAACCGTGTGTAGTGATATCCATGTGAAGTGATGACTGTGAGGGAATGAGATTCCCTCAGCTAGTTTTCCTAGTTTCTAGATTAGGCTAGTCGCTCTAGGGACTCTAGAAACTGAAGCTTTCAGGCTAACATACACTTCTGGGGTGTTGGATGAAAGTTTATGCTAAGGACTGTCGTTTGGGACTGACTAGAGGTCTTGATTGCTCTGTAGAGAGAATTACAGAATTTTTCCTGAATCTGTGAAAGGGAGCCGGTCGGCCGAGCGGACAGCACACTGGACTTGTGATCCTGTGGTCCTGGGTTCGATTCCAGGCGCCGGCGAGAAACATTGGGCAGAGTTTCTTTCACCCTATGCCCCTGTTACCTAGCAGTAAAATAGGTAACTGGGTGTTAGTCAGCTGTCACGGGCTGCTTCCTGGGGGTGGAGGCCTGGTCGAGGACCGGGCCGCGGGAACACTAAAAATCCCCGAAATCATCTCAAGATAACCTCAAGATAAGATGAGATTTGAGAGTGAGTGGTGTGAGAAGGTACTTGACTCTCAAACCGTTAGAGGTGGGGGGACAGTGGGGTGAACTTTGCCTCCCCCCCCCACCATGTGAGAGAGGCAGACATTGTCTTTAGGCCTCCCCCTCCTTGTGACGTCAAGGGACGCCTGAGGGTGAGGGGGCGCCTTTGATTGTTTTAGGCACCTCTGCTCCTAGCCGAGTTTTGGCGCGAACAGCTGTGATTATGAGCGGCACGAGGGAAAATGCCGGCTTAGTGCTGATTGGTCAAGAAAAGGTAGGGGGGAGATATGGGGATTTGAGTTTCTCTAGCCCACGAAAGAGTTAGTTTTGTACTGGGCGGCAAGCGGAGGAAGAAGTGACTGGGTGGAGGTGGCAGCCTGCCACCTCCACCCCCGTTAATCACTTCTGTCGTCCAAATTACTCATCGAGCATGGCACTCCTGCCATCATGGGTTGTGTCGAGGACCAATTTGCGTGAATTGGGGCCAAGGATTTACGGAAGGAACAGTAAAAAGCTAAAGAGACAGTTGACAGTGTTCACCCAAGAGGCAGCTGGCAGAGCCTCATGGTGTAACAGGTGGTTCAATTATCCTGTCTATGTTCTTGGACATTTGGTGGAATTATGGACAGGGCCTCCTAGTGTAATGGTAGTGTTATCACAGGCTTCCGTTGGACTTTGAATTCCACCCGATGGTGTCCATGTCGTGGTGACGCCAGCCATTATCATGCCCAGTGTAGAGCAAGACATGCTCTGGTATGATGGGGTTGTTAGTGATTCCCCATCCAAGTGTGTATGCCGGTGGGCGCCAGCCAGCCGCCCGGGGGCCACCCATGCGCCGCCCGCCCGGGCCGCACCAGCCCCCCCCCTCTCAGCTCGGGTGGGGCGCTGTGTTGTCCTGCGCTACCCTTGGCCACCCCCTTAGGGCCACGCGGTGGCCACATGCCTTGGCCACCCCTTTTGGCCACACTTGGCCACCTGCCCTGGACATCCTAGGGCCACACCTCGTCGACGCACGTGGAGCGAGCTAGGTGTTCTGCAGGTAGTGACTGGGAAAATGAGTGGAAAGCGTGAGTACAATAAAAAGTTTTTACAAGTGCCGAGCAGCTGAGAGACAGCTGTCTGTACAGATATCCAGGTGACTGATTGGGCGGTACCTGGAGATGGATGTTGTACACAGTACCACATGTAGACATATGTTGTGTGTAAACTGACTCGAGTATGTAACCGGTCAGTGAGGAGATCTACCATGTAAGTGATCCAATCTGTCGATTCCATATAATCGTTCAGACTTGATTAATGCCATAGTACTGCATGTTAATTATACCAGAGTAGAGGAAGGCAGGCCCGTGTTGCAGGGTTATCAGTGGATACCCTGGGGTCTGTATAATTGTCCTGGTGATATGATTTTCATTGATTATGTGGATGCCATTTCCATGTGTTCATTTGCATGTTGTATGTACTGTGTTGTGTGGTGAGTCAGTAGATGTGATTGCTGACTGATTGCCTAATGATGTCATTAGCATGTGGGGCATGCTGACGGCATCATTATGCTGCAAGTTTGTGCAGTGTTGTTATCAAGTATACCAATATTACTCTCCTAGGAACTGTGTTGAGGGTTTAAGGGACCTCTTTGATTATTCAGGAAAATTCTCAGTACTTAATGAGAGCAAGCAATTAGTTAATTTGCCTAATTATGGAGAGTTAGCGCCAGCTGTCCGCGTAGCAACGGTGTTTTATATTAACGTAAATTGTCTTGCTGAAGTAGACGTGAGTGATCACAGTCTTTTGCAACGGTTGCAAGAGTAGAGGGGGCAGTAATATTGGTATACTTTTTTTGTTGCCAAACCGTGTGTCATTACTGTGTGTGGGTACAGTAATTAACGAGTTGCAGTAGACGCAACCGTTTGTGGGCGGTGCATTTATGTTGTTATGCATGCCATTGTAAGTGTGACCCATGTAACACTGGGGTTACTTTGTGTTTCTTTAAGTTGTGTTGAGGACTTAAGGATTCAGTGAGTTAATTAAAGGAGTAAGTAACTGGATAAGGGGTGCACATTTATTGTTGAGTGAGTGAGAGCTGTTATAGGAGAACAGTATTGAGCTTGTGTGAGATACGTTTCTGGTGCAATTAATTGTCCGTGTGACAACTAGTTGACCACTCTAGCTAATTATGTAATTAGCATTCTCATCATAAATTCACGTAGTGGGAGAGGATCTGTCAGAGTCTGTCAGTAATTGTGTTAACGTAATTTGCTCGAGACTAATTACCTTTTGGAGGTGTAGCAATTAGTGGCTCATGTTAATTAGTGGAGTAATTAACATCTGGAGTCTTGAGGACTCAGATGACTCGGTAAAGCGAGGTCATGGAGCTAGCATAATTCGTTATATTAATCATATCCTGTCTGGTGACAGTGGATAAAGATGCACTCTTGTTAATTAGGGGAGTAATTAACTCTTCTCCCGTGAATTCACAGTGTTTGATGAGACCTGCTTAGGCAGTGCGGAGTGAGACGTATTTATGTATGATTAATTATCGGTCCTGGTGACAGTTAATTAATTGCTCAGGGTTAATTAGGGTAATTAACACTCATTGAAGTAATTTTTTGACACAGACTGTTGAGAAGCTACCAAGTTAGGGTAGGCTCAGTTAACGTAACTCAATGGGGATGTAATTGGTGGTCCGTTTGACCTTAATTAAGAATTACTCACTGAATACTTGCAAGGAGTCAAGTGTGATGTAATGTAAGAGACTTGAGTTATTGTTAACAAGATGACTTGTGTTGAGAGAGACAAATATTGATGATTAACGTAGAGTACCATCATGTTGTTGTCTAGAGAGAGACAAGTGTTTGTGATTAACGTAGTACTTTGTTGCTGACTGCTGTGATCAGTCAATTAACGTAATTAATCACATAATCAATGTTGCAATTGATTAAGGCAATTTCTTTTGGTTATCGTCTGGTGACAAGAGTAGAGTAAACATAGGGATTAGTGGAGCTGTGTCCCAGAATCCCGACTTGCCTGGCTTTGTTTACTGTTTACAGTGCAACTTCTTGTAGGGAGTTGCAAAGAGTGTTCACAATGGGTTGTGATAGGGGGAGTCACTGTTGGACTACCCGCCTAGTTACGGGGGTCACTCCTGTTTGGAAGGAGGACCTAAGCTTGTGATTATAGTATCTGTTACCGTGAAGCTGTGACAATATTGATTGCTAGCTTGTGTCATCAGTGGATATCCTTCATTTGTTCAGTTAGTTCATGTTGTCAGCCCAAAGTGTCAGCAAGATGGAGCCTGCTGTCACTTCTCGAGGGGCTGTTGAATAGCTGTGTTGCAAATGCCACTGGATGGTCATTAACGTAATAAATCACTCGCTGTGGTGTAACTTAGTCTGTGATATTTTTTTTATTTGCAATGTTGCGTCATCAGTGGGCACACCTGTGTTCAGGTTAGTTCAGTATGCAGCCGCACAGCAAGGGTTGCTATTTAGGTGTTTGTTATAGTGCCACTGGATGGACATTAACGTAATTGTAAACTCGATAATGTAGTAGTCTAGTCTCTTGTTATTAATAAATTATTTATTTTATAGAAAACGGTCTTTGATGTCAACCTTCAACCATTCTTTTCCACCCATGTTCTGCTTTATACGATTGATGTTGATGTGATCTTTTGATATGACGGCTGCTCTTGGGAATTCGAATTCCAATTCATAGCGCCACATCAAATATAAATATTTGATTGTGAGAACCCGTTGGTTACCCTTTATTAGTTTTAAAGTCCTGTTTTAACTAGTAGGAACCAGCGGCCTATTGTGGACAGGTTTTCACCCCTAGTGGTGGAAGCCTGGCGGTTTGCTCCCGCTTTTCCTTTTTCTACTGGACTCATGCTTAACTGCCGTGAGCAGTCTTTAAACTTGTAGTCCACCTCCTAAGGGAGGTAGGAGTAGAAAAAAATCTCACAACTGGCGCCCAACGTGGGGCTATGCAACTTGGGTTCGAGCCCTTGAAGTGCAGTCTCATTGATTTTAAAGTAACATAAAAGATATCGTTGCAGAACATTGTGGAACAGTATTGTTGGAAGTATGTTTTGTGCACGGTTGTCACACTTAGGTACACACACATACCACATACACTGTATGAAAGAGGTATTTCATAGTAGATATGGGGAAATCTGTCTGGCTTTTCGTGGTTGCTAGCTAGTGGACATTGACACACTCGTGGATGAGGGGTGTCAGCTCAGCAGCAGGTTTCGTGGACACCAAGCCAGCGTGCAACAGTGGTTGCAAGGGTGCACTCAGGATCTGCCTGAGGTGCAAGACACCACCTACCTGAGGGTAGACGAAGCTTCTAGAAGTGACCTCAAGCATGAGAGGTTTCATTGGACAACAATGTAGTTGTCAAGGGTGTCATAGGAGTGTAGTTGTTAATACACCTTAGGATCTTAGTGGGAGGTCGCGCCACCAGCTAAGGATCCGAGTTGACTTCTCTAGAGAAAGGGGAGTAATTCATCTGTAGTTAGACAGGTGATGGAATTCTTGCCAGAGTGGGGACGGTACAACCCCAGGAAGAATTCATGGTAGTCACTTGAGAGGTTGAGCAGAGGCTCCCGTTTTCAGAGGTGACAGCAAGGCCGAGTTCGAGCCTGATGGTGAGAGCGCAGCAAGTCAGTGCTGGCTCACGTACAGATTGCAAGGGGGCAATCTCACACAGGGAAGAGAAGCAAAACCCACCCTAGTGCACTTAACACGATGACAATGTATGAAGGTAAAGATGCCTAGCTTGGCAGCACTGAGAAAGACGATTCGATGGATGCATACATCGATCGCCTTTTGAAGAAAGGCTGCCAATGCAAGATGGCAAAGGTCATTTTGGGCTGGTGATTTTCCATGGTTCAGGTCCCCAGCAGCCTAATGATTTTGTTCTTTAAGGATTGCCTTGGTAAAGGGTTATAGTAGATCTGCAGAGGGAATGCTGATCACATTCCAAGTTATGTCCAGGTAGAAACGGACAAGGGAGTTTGACAGATGTCAAAAGTTTCGCTCGAGTCTTTGATAGAGTAGCGAGACCTAGGAAAAGCAAGGGAGAGACCCCAAGCTCAGTAGGGTGAGAATAGGTGCTTGTGGATGAGGTTTTCTCCCAGATAGTTCAGTTGGTAGAGCAAGACCGGCTTCAGTTTGACAGTTGGACAGGGAGGGTGATCCTGTCAACTTGTTGCAATGTCAGGTGGAAAACTGACAGTAAGTTCGTTATAGGCTGAGGGGAGTTAAGAAGTGCTTCACCGGAAAGGCCACACCAATGTCTTGCACATGTGTCCAGTATGACACAGACCAAGGACGGAAATGGGAGATTCAGTGATGGAAATGGTTGCGAGGTGTTGAACCGGCCAGGACCAGAGCTGGAGCCGAACATGTTGCCACTCCAAGGTCAGGCAGCACCACCAAGGGTGATCCGGTGATAGTGCACAGAGACCCCTCAGGCCAGAGATGTATAGGAAACAGAGTTTCACACTCCACCACTTGTTTAGCTAGTACACCTGTTGGGCAGGTGTGTGCAGAAAAATTAGCTGGTGTTTTGAATGTATTTTCCTTGCAGGAAAATGTATTCTTTAGTGGGAGATAGTGTGAGGGAATGAGATTGCCTCAGCTAGTTTTCCTAGTTTCTAGATTAGGCTAGTCGCTCTAGGGACTCTAGAAACTGAAGCTTTCAGGCTAACATACACTTCTGGGGTGTTGGATGAAAGCTTATGCTAAAGACTGTCGTTTGGGACTGACTAGAGGTCTGTGATTGCTCTGTAGAGAGAATTACAGAATTTTTCCTGTTTCTGTGAAATAGGATGAGATTTGAGAGTGAGTGGTGTGAGAAGGTACTTGACTCTCAAACCGTTAGAGATGGGGGGACAGTGGGGTGAACGTTGCCTCCCCTCCCCAACCATGTGGGGGGGGGGGAGTCAGTCTAAAAATCACCACCTTTCCTACCCTTCACAACCTTCCCTACCCTTCAGTACCTTCCCTACTCTTCACCACCTTCCCTACCCTTCACAACCATCCTTTCCCTTCACCACCTTCCCTACTCTTCACCACCTTCCCTACCCTTCACAACCTTCCCTACCCTTCACCACCTTCCCTACTCTTCACCACCTTCCCTACTCTTCACCACCTTCCCTACTCTTCACCACCTTCCCTACCCTTCACCACCTTCCCTACTCTTCACCACCTTCCCTACTTTCACCACCTTCCCTACACTTCACCACCTTCCCTACCCTTCACAACCTTCCCTACCCTTCACAACCTTCCCTACAGTTCACCAAAATCTCTAAACTTCCCCACCTTCCCTACCCTTTACAACCTTCCCTACCCTTCACAACCTTCCCTACCCTTCACCATCTTCTCTAACCTTTACCACCACCCTTACCCTTCACAACATTCCCTAACTTTTACCACCACACCTATCCTTCCCAACCATCCTTACCCTTCACCACCTTCCCTATCCTTTACCACCTTCCCTACCCTTCACAACCTTCCCTACCCTTCACAACCTTCCCTACCCTTCACAACCTGCCCTACCCTTCACCACCTTCCCTACCCTTCACCACTTTCCCTTCCCTTCACAACCTTCCTTACACTTCACCACATTCCCTACCCTTCACAACCTTCCCTACCCTACACCACCTTCCCTACCCTTCACCACCTTCCCTACCCTTCACCACCGTCCTTACCGTTCACCACCTTCCCTACCCTTCACAACCTTTCCTACCCTTCACCACATTCCCTACCCTTCACTACTACCCCTAATCTTACCCCCACCTTCCATACCCTCCACCGCTCTCCTCTCTATCTCCTACGCTTCACCACCTTCCTTAACCTTCACCACCTTCCCTACCCTTCTCCACCTTCCCAACCCTTCACCACCTTCCCAACCCTTCGCCACCTTCCCTAACCTTCACAACCTTCCCTACGTTTCACCACCTCCCCTATCCGTCACCACATTCCCTACACTTCACAATCTTCACAACCCTTCACCACCTACCCTTCCCTTCACAACCTTCCCTACCTTTACAATCTTCCCTACAGTTCACCACTACCTCTAAACTTCCCCACTTTTCCTACCCTTCACCATCGCCCCTACCCTTCACAACCTTCCCTACCCTTAACCACTACCTCTACCCGTCACCATCTTCCTTACCCTTCACCACCACCTCCTTACCCTTCAACCACCCGATCCCTTCTCCACCCGCCCTACCCTTTCACCACCTCCCCTACCATTCAACACCTTCCCTACCCTTCACCACCTACCCAACCCTTCACCACCTACCCAACCCTTCACCAAATCCTATATCCTTCACCACCTTCCCTACCCGTTCACCACCTTCCCTATCCTTCACAACCTTCACCACCTTCTCTATCCTTCACAACCTTCCCTACAGTTCACCACTACCTCTAAAAGTCNCAGTGTCTTGTGATAACAGTGTATAGTGTAGACGTGTAAAGTGAAAACCGTGTCTAGTGATAACCGTATGTAGTGATAACAGTGTGTAGAGATTACCGTGTGGAGGTGACAACTGTATTTAGTGATAACATTGTGTAGTGATAACCGTGTGAAGTGAAACGTGTACAGTGATAACATTGTGTTAGTGATAAAAGTGAGTAGTGAAAACTGTGTGTAGTTATAACAGCGTGTAGTGAAAACAGTTTGAAGTGATAACAGTGAGTAGTAATAACCGTATTAAGTGATAAGAGTGTGTAGTGAAAACAGTGAAGTGTTAACCGTGTTAGGTGATAACAGTGTGTAGTGATAACAGTGTCAAGTGATAACAGTGAGTTGTGATAACAGTGAGTTGCGATAACAGTATGTAGTGATAACCGTGTGAAGTGATAACAGTGTGTAGTTATAACAGTGTGAAATGATAACCGTTTGAAGTGATAACAGTGTGTAGTGATAACAGTGTGTAGTGATAGACGTGTGCAGTGATAGCCATGTGTAGTGATAGCCGTGTGAAGTGACAATGGTATGTAGTGATTACAGTGTGTAGTGATAACTGTGTATAGTGATAACCGTGTGAAGTGATAACGGTGTGAAGTCATAACAGTGTGTAGTGATAACCGTGTGAAGTGAGAAAAGTGTGCAGTGATAACAGTGTGTAGTGATAACAGTGAGTAGAGATAACAGTGTGTAGTGATAGCCGTGTGAAGTGATAACAGTTTGTAATGATAACAGTGTGTAGTGATAAGTGTGTAGTGATAACAGTGTGCAGTGATAACCGTGTAATGTGATAACAGTGTGTAGTGATAACAGTGTGTAGTGATAACCGTGTGAAATAAGAAAAGTGTGCCTTGATAACAGTGTGTAGTGATAACAGTGAGTAGTGATAACAGATGTAGTGATAGCCGTGTGAAGTGATAACAGTGTGTAATAACAGTGTTTTGTGATAACAGTGTGTAGTGATAACAGTGTGAAGTGACAAAAGTATGTAGTGATAACATTGTGTTGTGATAACCGTGTGAAGTGATAAGAGTGAGTAGTGATAACCGTATGTAGTGATAACTGTATTTATTGATAACATTGTGCAGTGATAACTGTGTGTAGTGATAACAGTGTGAAGAGATAACAGCGTGAAGTGATAACAGTGTGTAGTGAAAACGGTGAGTAGTGATAATCGTGTGAATTGATAGCAGTGTGTAGTGATAACAGTGTGTAGTGATTACGGTGTGTAGTGATAACAGTGTGTAGTGATAACCGTGTGAAGTGATGACAGTGTGTAGTGATAACAGTGTGTAGTGATAACCGTGTGATGTGATAACAGTGTGTAGTTATAAAAGTGTGAAGTGATAACAGTGTGTAGTGATAACAGTGTGTAGTGATAGCCGTGTGTAGTTATAACCGTATGTTGTGATAACAGTGTGTAGTGATAACCGTGTCAAGTGATAACTGTGTGAAGTGTTAACCATGTGAAGTGATAACAGTGTGCAGTGATAACAGTGTGTAGTGATAACAGTGAGTAGTGATAACAGTGCGTAGTGGTAACAGTGTTTAATGATAACCGTGTTAAGGGATAATAGTTTGTAGTGATAAGAGTGTGGAGTGATAACCGTGTTGCGTGATAGCCGAGTGAAGTGATAACCGTGTGAAGTGATAACAGTGTGTAGTGATAAAAGTGTGAAGTGATAACAGTGTGAAGTGATAACAGTGTGTAGTGAAAACTGTGAGTAGTGATAATCTTGTGAATTGATAACAGGTTGCAGTGATAACAGTGTGTAGTGATTACAGTGTGTACTGAAAACAGTGTGTAGTGATAACCGTGTGAAGTGATAACAGAGTATAGTGATAACAGTATGTAGTGATAAAAGTATGTAGTGATAACTGTGTGAAGTGATAACAGCTTGTAGTGATAACCGTGTCTAGTGATAACCGTTTGTTGTGATAACAGTGTGTTTTGATAACCGTGTGTGGTGATAACTGTATTTAGTGATAACATTGTGTACTGATATCCGTGTTAAGTGAAAACAGTGTGCAGTGATAACAGTGTGTAGTGATAAAAGTGAGTAGTGATAACAGTGTGTAGTGATAACCGTGTGAAGTGATAACCATGTGAAGTGATAACGGTGTTAAGTGATAACGATGTGAAGTCATAACAGTGTGTAGTGATAACCGTGTGTAGTGATAACTGTATGTTGTGATAACAGTGTGTAGTGATAACCGTGTTTAGTGATAACCGTTTGAAGTGATAACCGTGTGACGTGATAACAGTGTGCAGTGATAACAGCGTGTAGTGATAGCAGTGAGTAGTGATAACAGTGTGTAGTGATAACAGTGTGAAGTGATAACAGTGAGTAGTGATAACTGTGTGTAGTGATAACCGTGTAAAGTGATAACAGTGTGTAGTGATAACAGTATGTATTGATAACAGAGTGCAGTGATAACCATGTGAAGTGATAACAGAGCGCAGTGATAACAGTGTGTAGTGATAACCGTGTGAAGTGATAACAGTGTGTTGTGATAACCGTGTGAAGTAATAACCGTGTGAAATGATAACAGTGTGTAGTGATAACAGTGTGTAGTGATAACAGTGTGAAGTGACAACAGTGTGCTGTGATAACCGTGTGAAGTATTAACCGTGTGAAATGATAACAGTGTGTAGTGATAACAGTGTGTAGTGATAACAGTGTGTAGTGATAGCCGTGTTTAGTGATAGTTGTCTGAAGTGATAACCGTGTGAAGTGATAACAGTGTGTAGTGATAAAAGTGTGAAGTGATAACAGTGTGAAGTGATAACAGTGTGTAGTGAAAAGAGTGAGTAGTGATAATCGTGTGAATTGATAACAATGTGTAGTGATAACAGTGTGTAGTGATTACAGTGTGTAGTGATGACAGTGTGTAGTGATAACCGTGTGAAGTGATAACAGTGTGTAGTTATAACAGTGTCTTGTGATAACAGTGTATAGTGATAGACGTGTAAAGTGAAAACCGTGTCTAGTGATAACCGTATGTAGTGATAACAGTGTGTAGAGATTACCGTGTGGAGTGATAACTGTATTTAGTGATAACATTGTGTAGTGATAACCGTGTGAAGTGAAAACAGTGTACAGTGATAACATTGTGTAGTGATAAAAGTGAGTAGTGAAAACTGTGTGTAGTTATAACAGCGTGTAGTGAAAACAGTTTGAAGTGATAACAGTGAGTAGTAATAACCGTATTAAGTGATAAGAGTGTGTAGTGAAAACAGTGAAGTGTTAACCGTGTTAGGTGATAACAGTGTGTAGTGATAACAGTGTCAAGTGATAACAGTGAGTTGTGATAACAGTGAGTTGTGATAACAGTATGTAGTGATAACCGTGTGAAGTGATAACAGTGTGTAGTTATAACAGTGTGAAATGATAACCGTTTGTAGTGATAACAGTGTGTAGTGACTAACAGTGTGTAGTGATAGACGTGTGCAGTGATAGCCATGTGTAGTGATAGCCGTGTGAAGTGACAATGGTATGCAGTGATTACAGTGTGTAGTGATAACTGTGTATAGTGATAACCGTGTGAAGTGATAACGGTGTGAAGTCATAACAGTGTGTAGTGATAACCGTGTGAAGTGAGAAAAGTGTGCAGTGATAACAGTGTGTAGTGATAACAGTGAGTAGAGATAACAGTGTGTAGTGATAGCCGTGTGAAGTGATAACAGTTTGTAATGATAACAGTGTGTAGTGATAAGTGTGTAGTGATAACAGTGTGCAGTGATAACCGTGTAATGTGATAACAGTGTGTAGTGATAACAGTGTGTAGTGATAACCGTGTGAAATGAGAAAAGTGTGCCTTGATAACAGTGTGTAGTGATAACAGTGGGTAGTGATAACAGTGTGTAGTGATAGCCGTGTGAAGTGATAACAGTGTGTAATAACAGTGTTTTGTGATAACAGTGTGTAGTGATAACAGTGTGAAGTGACAAAAGTATGTAGTGATAACATTGTGTTGTGATAACTGTGTGAAGTGATAACAGTGAGTAGTGATAACCGTATGTAGTGATAACTGTATTTATTGATAACATTGTGTAGTGATAACTGTGTGTAGTGATAACAGTGTGAAGAGATAACAGCGTGAAGTGATAACAGTGTGTAGTGAAAACGGTGAGTAGTGATAATCGTGTGAATTGATAGCAGTGTGTAGTGATAACAGTGTGTAGTGATTACGGTGTGTAGTGATAACAGTGTGTAGTGATAACCGTGTGAAGTGATAACAGTGTGTAGTGATAACAGTGTGTAATGATAACCGTGTGATGTGATAACAGTGTGTAGTTATAAAAGTGTGAAGTGATAACAGTGTGTAGTGATAACAGTGTGTAGTGATAGCCGTGTGTAGTTATAACCGTATGTTGTGATAACAGTGTGTAGTGATAACCGTGTCAAGTGATAACTGTGTGAAGTGTTAACCATGTGAATTGATAACAGTGTGCAGTGATAACAGTGTGTAGTGATAACAGTGAGTAGTGATAACAGTGCGTAGTGATAACAGTGTTTAATGATAACCGTGTTAAGGGATAATAGTTTGTAGTGATAAGAGTGTGGAGTGATAACCGTGTTTCGTGATAGCCGAGTGAAGTGATAACCGTGTGAAGTGATAACAGTGTGTAGTGATAAAAGTGTGAAGTGATAACAGTGTGAAGTGATAACAGTGTGTAGTGAAAACTGTGAGTAGTGATAATCTTGTGAATTGATAACAGGTTGCAGTGATAACAGTGTGTAGTGATTACAGTGTGTACTGAAAACAGTGTGTAGTGATAACCGTGTGAAGTGATAACAGAGTATAGTGATAACAGTATGTAGTGATAAAAGAATGTAGTGATAACTGTGTGAAGTGATAACAGCTTGTAGTGATACCGTGTCTAGTGATAACCGTTTGTTGTGATAACAGTGTGTAGTGATAACCGTGTGAAGTGATAAGAGTGTGTAGATATAAAAGTGTTAAGTGATAACAATGAGTAATGATAACCGAGTGAGGTAATAACCGTTAGAAGTGATAACAGTGTGTACTGATAACAGTGTGTAGTGAAAACAGTGTGTAGTGATAACAGTGTTTAGTGATAACGTGTTAAGGGATAACAGGTGTAGTGATAACAGTGTGAAGTGATAACAGAGAGTAGTGATAACTGTGGGTAGTGAAAAGAGTGAGTAGTGATAATCGTGTGAATTGAAAAGAGTGTGTAGTGATAACAGTGTGAAGTGATAACAGTGTGTAGTGATAACAGTGTGTAGTGATAACAGTGTGTACTGATAACCGTGTGAAATGATAACAGTGTGTAGTGATAACAATGTGAAGTGATAACAGTGTATAGTGATAACAGTATGTAGTCATAACAGTGTGTAGTGATAAACGTGTGAAGTGATAACAGTGTGTAGTGATAACCGTGTGAAGTGATAACAATGTGTAGTTATAGAAGTGTGAAATGATAACAGTGAGTAGTGAAAACCGTGTGAAGTAATAACCGTGTGAAGTGGTAACAGTGTGTACTGATAACAGTGTGTACTGATAACAGTATGTAGTGATAGCCGTGTGTAGTGATAACCGTGTGTACTGATAAACGTATGTTGTGATAACAGTGTGTAGTGATAACCGTGTGAAGTGATAACCGTGTGAAGTGATATTGGTGTTAAGTGATAACGATGTGAAGTCATAACAGTGTGTAGTGATAACCG
>WNGS01003906.1:62234-79557 GCA_020271785.1 Procambarus virginalis
AGGTATGACTACATTTTTTGGACTAACTCATTTATTTTGAAGCCATTTAGTGTTTCACTTGTCTTTTAAACTCAGTTTCCATAATTAGTAGGATTTTTCCTTTATCCTCCCACAGTGAGTACCAGGTACAAGATTTCCTGCGACCTTATTCATTTACCATCTTGAATTTACTTTAATTATTAATAATTCCCACAGGATAGGTATCAGTTGCCACGTTTCCTGTTTCTGAATCACCATATTCTCACTGTATATTCGTGTCTCCTTTATTCTGCTATATTTTCACAATGTTCCGCTTACAAGCTTCAAAGCAAATCCAGAAGGTGAAATAGGGAACTTACGTCATGCAAGAAGGGTCGAATTGATAAATCTTGCACACGAGTATCAATTGAAAGTTCCCCTGGCGCCAACAAATATACCGTACATAATCTAATTGTAGATCATCTTTGGATGATGGGAAGATAGATTCTGATCTCATGACCAATACACTATTCAGATAAACACGACTTGACAGCAATAAAACTAAGTGGAACTTGCTAAGATCGAGCGGGAGCAACAAAAGGAAGCAGCTGCAATCAAAGAGCGTGAAGCTGCCCTCAGAAAGGAAGAATATATCTCGTGCTCCTGCTGTGAACACCTAAATTTGACCCACCTCGTGTGATCAAATAAGAGGTTTATAGTTAGCGCATATATTCCCAGCACCATTTACTTTGTTAACGTAACCAGTTCCCCCCTTTTCAATTTATTATATCTTTTATGTATATTTCTTTTACATTATTTTACATGCCAAGGAATTGACTTTATTTCATTTTGTTTTCTAGATTCATTAAAGTAATTTTTATATTTTTGTGTTTTCGTGTATCTTGCCTTACCACAGATTATCAGACAAGCAGTCACTCTTTTTTTTCCTTTTTTTATATAAATTAACTGTATGTGGCCCAGCATTGACACCTGCTATTTGGAAGACTGCCGACCACCATTTCCAACACGTTACTGTCACATATAATTGGGTATAATAAATATAATAAATAATATAATAAACATTCATCTTTAACAAAATTATTCTGAAAATGCATAAATACCATTAGATAACAAATCCCTTGAAATGATCAAATTCCCCATCTTTAATAAAAAAAAACTTGAAATGACAAAAACACCCCATCTTTAATACATGTCTCTTGAGAACGAACAAATTAATATGAGACATTGATTGACAAAACATAAATGTCCAGCAGGAGTCATATATACAACTGACAAGTTGTGTAACTTTTCTGAGTTAATTGGTGTAAAATATAAAACTTGACATAGGGTATTAAATAAATTGACTCTATGCTTGAAACTTTAAACATAAGAGTGATGAATGAGAAGACTTAGTTTGATAAATGTATTAAGAAAGTATGTAAAGACTAGATGTCGTAAACAGACATTCATCTAAATTTAATGAAAAGTTTGAGGGCATATAAAAGTTAGTAAAGGGGTGTTAGGTAGGGGTGTGTTTGGTTTGGGTTAGGGTTGATTGGGCATGGGTTAAGGTTGAATGGGGTTATATATGGGAAGGTCTGTCATATTTGAGGTGATATCTTTTTTGCTCCTACGCTACAAAGCTGGAGTGCCTCTGAGCAACAATTTTGAATGTTTTATTATTAGTAATACTAGTTGGTAAATACTTGGAAAATAAGTAACAAGGGAGAAAGAGAAAGGCAGAGAGACAGTTTGATAAAGCGAGTAAGTTAATATGCTGAGTGTATGTGTGGATGTACAAGTCTGCATTTGTTTGTTTAAGTGAGTTAACTGAGTATTTGTTTATGTTTTGTAAAAGTGTGCAAGTTTTTATAAGTTTGTGAATGTAATAATATGTGTGTAAGTTTCTACATGTTTTGTATATAAGGAGGAGTTTGTATGTGAAAATTCGTGTTTTTAAAAATAACTTTATGTGTATCTGCAAGTTTGTGTAAGGGTAAATGTATTTTGTCAGAGTTTTATGAATTTGTATAAGTTTATGCTGGTTTGTGAATGTAATTGTATGTGTAAATGAGATTGTAACTTACATTTTGTGTAAGTATTTATGCAATTTATGTAAAAGTGTATGTGTCACGGGTATTTATGTAAGTCTGTAGATGTTTGCGGGTATAATATGAAAGTTCTGGTGTGTATCTGTAAGTGTAAAAGAGTGTTGTCTGTGTAAATAAATGAAGAGTTGATGCTTCAGAGAGAATTGGTTGATGCTTTAAATAAATTATGTTATGATGGGTAAGTTATGTTATGTATCTTGAGGGGTTATCTTGAGATGATTTCGGGGATTAGTGTCCCCGCGACCCGGTCCTCGACCAGGCCTCCACCCCTGGGAAGCAGCCTGTGACAGCTGACTAACTCCAAGGTACCTATTTACTTCTAGGTAACAAGGGGCATCAGGGTGAAGAAACTCTGCCCATTGTTTCTCGCCGGCGCCCGGGATCGAACCTGAGACCACAGGATCATGCTTTCAGTGTTCTGTCCGCTCAGCCACCGGCTTCCACTGGCTTCCACTGGCTGCTACCGGCTGCCACCGGCTATAAAGTTAAGTTGTATCAGCAAAGTTAGGGAAGTTAGGTCATGTCAGGATGGGTAAGTTATCTCAGATAGTGGGGAATAGCTAAGTTAAATAAATAAATAAATAAATAAATATGTTTATTCCGGTAAGGTACATACA
The DNA here is from genome assembly GCA_020271785.1 of Procambarus virginalis. Lineage (NCBI taxonomy): Eukaryota > Metazoa > Arthropoda > Malacostraca > Decapoda > Cambaridae > Procambarus > Procambarus virginalis. The sequence continues at coordinate 64,921 of WNGS01003906.1, forward strand.
TACAAGTGATGTTACATTAATGGATTGATTTATAGATAGAGGTAGTACATACAATGCCTAAAGCCACTATTACGCAATGCGTTTCGGGCAGGAAAAACATTAATATCTAGAACATAATACTAATTGAGCATAAAGAATAAAATGTGTTGAGAACAAATACAAATAAAGATAAAAAAAAGGGGGAACATGACTGAAAATGCAGCACAAATACAAAAGGTTGACAAACAGCATTGATTAAAAAAAAAAAATAACAGATATGGGTTGACAATAGAGGGGTAAGGTAGGTTACAGGGGATTTATTAGGTAGTGTTTAGTTTTAATCTTAAACTGGTTGAGAGAGGTACAGTCTTTAACATGATTGGGAAGGTCATTCCACATTCTCGGTCCCTTGATTTGTAGAGCATTTCTAGTTTGATTAAGTCGTACTCTTGGAATATCAAAACTGTATTTATTTCTGGTGTGGTGCTCATGGGTTCTGTTACAACCTTCAATGAAGCTTTTGAGTTCAGGATTGGCATTACAGTTCAGCGTAATATATATGTATAATACACATGAGAGAATGTGCAGTGACTTAATATCTAACATATTCAGAGATTTGAGTAGGGGTACCGAGTGTTGTCTAGGGCCAGAGTTTGTAATTAATTGAGTTGAGTTGAGCTAGGTAAGTTACATTAGGATAGGTTAGTACAGATAAATCAGGTTAGGTAGGATAGGATAATGAATTGTTGGTCAGAGAACAGTTTAAGATAAAGTGGCTAAAAAATATATTTTAACAGAATAATTATTAAGTAACTAGTTCAAATTTTCATATCAAACTTGCATTTCTGTTAAAGAATCATGTTTTTGTGAAAGAGTTATCATGAACAGAGATGTGAAACAGTAAATACTATTAACATGCTATTCTTGGTTACTTTGTATTACATTCATAGAAAGTTTTTACTTATTTTTACATGACACATAAGTTTATTAGAATTTAAAGTTGCAAATGTTTAGTTTAATATATTACTTAAAGTTGTTTGTGACTACATAATGACATGTCTTAGTAAGTTTTATTACTAAATGAAAAGTAACGATAAGTTTAAAATACGAAAAAAACTACAATTGACTACTTATCTATTGAATGAAGAACAATGTTTGTTACAGTTCGAGTATTATTTGATATACAAAAAAAGTTCTAGAGAGTAATTCTTTTATATAAAGTCGCATTAATGAGTGAAAATAATAATTAAATTATATTAGAAATTATTATTGTTGTCTTGGAGAGATTCTTTAAATGCACGAAGATGACATGTCAGAATCATTTGAAGCATAAAGATGTCTTAGAAAAGTACAAATGATAATTAAGATGATCTTGGAATGCATTATTGCTGAGTATAGATGTCTTTGAGATATTTTCTAATGAACAAAGATGATTAGAGAGTATTATTCTTACGTAAATAAAACACAGAAAGAGTCTTTTAATGCTTGAAGAGAATTCTTAATGATTTGGAGATTACCTTAGATGACTCTGAGAATAACTTTTAATGGCAAGAATAGTATTTTGATGTCTTTGAGCATGTCATTGGAGAATAAAGATGATATGACAGTATAATTTGATGCGCAAATATGTTTCAGAGAATAACTTTAGTTTAGAAAATATTACGAAGAAATTACCTTTGACTATTTTTCGTTCTCAACGATGCATAATGGTAGTTAAGAAAGTTTTGAAAGATGATGAACATGACTAGTTTCACTTGAGAGAAGTGTTATTTTAGTTAAGAAACGAGAAAAAAAATTCTTAGTAAATTTGTTACTGTATGAAGGGTGTGACGGTAAAGGAGTGGAGTATGGTGTTCGGCAGTCTTCCACTGGCAGATGTCAAAGCCAGGCCACATATAAAAAGAAAAAGGAAAAAAAAAGAAAAAAAAAAGAATGACTGCGTGTTTGATAATCTGTGGTAAGGTAAGGGAAGAGACATAAAACACAATAATAAACAATGCTCTTTAATAACACTAAGAAACAAATTGAAATAAAGGCAAAAATCTTGGCTTAATGGTGCAGAACAACAAGTGGAAAAATAACTGAACATAAAACTGGATTACGTTAAAGGGAGGAGAAGTGACATACAATAACAAGCAAAATTAATATTAGTGCTGGGAATATATGCGCTAGCTATAAACCTCTATTTGATCACACGAGGTGAGTCAACTTAGGTGTTCATAGCATGAGAGCACTAGATATTCTGGTGAGAGAATGGCTGGGCGGTCCTGACAATGGCTTGCGAGGAAGGTGATTGGCGTGGAGCTGGAGTGGTGTGTTGTTGAACGGCCAATGAGATCGCAGGGCATCCAGTAACAAGTAGTTTGTCTGGGACTGTAGCCGTCGGCGAGACCAGGTGTGCAGAAGTGGGGGGGAAGGAGGGAGTTGCAGGTGCGTGTGGCTGTCTTGATATATACGTTAAGCCACTATAAAACGTATCTTGCATATTGTTGAGAACGGGACGATGAGAAGATAAAGCAGGCTCAATCTCTGGGAAGAGATTATCGTCACAAGGGTAATACTAGTTAAGAACAGTATTGGTAAGAAATAATAAGTTCTTAAACAGAAATACATTGACACAGTTGTTTGATCGCTATAGAGAATAGCGATGAAACTAGAGAACACGTCGGAACAGGTAGAGGGAATGGGGAAAAATTGTGAGAAAGGGTAGCGAGATGAGCAGAGAGCATGTTAGGACATGTAAAGGATTGAGGGAGCGTGTAAGAAACAGTAACAAGATGATCAGGAAACATGTGGGGACATGTAAAGGACGGAGACATTGTGTATTTACACATGACTCAGGCAAAATATGATAAGATACACGGTAATAGCAGTTTAAGTCTCCTGGAGCATGCAAAGAAAACAGAGAACATGTAAGAGAATGCAATGAACACAGAGAACATGCGGGGGAATATAAATTGAACTTTCAGAGAACATGAAAACATAAACAGAATATATAGAGTATACGAAGAATGAACAATGAACTTGTGAAGAACATTCTGAGAACATTATGAGAACATGATATAGAACACACGAAACATGAAGGGGGATTTGTAGAGAACATGAAAGAGAATGTGAAAAACCTGGAGAAACAGGCGACAAATATTAATTAAACTTGCAGAGAATATGCTGAAAACATGAATAATGAGTAAAAACTTGTACAGAGAATATGTCGTGAACATTTTAAAAATGTGGAGAGAACATATGAAATGCCTATGTAAGAGTACAGAGATGTTGTGTATTTCACTCGAGTATTGATAAAAATATGGTAAAATTATTGGTATAGCAGCACTTAAAAATTATAGGGAGGATTGGGTGGAGTTGGGGAAGGGGTGAGATGTGGGGAGATAAGGGCACGGGGAGTTGGGGAGGAGAGTGAGTAAGGGGTCTGCCAAGGGGGGGAGGGAGGTGTGAGAGGTTGTGTGAGGTAGGGGGTGAGGGGAGGGGGGGAGCAAGGGGTAAGAAGGAGATAAGTGAGTGGACGGGCGAGAGGGGACATGGAGGGAGGGAGCGGGAAATAAAGTTTGTTATGACCGTGCAATAATTACCTGGCTGGTGTTTATTTACACAATTAGGTAAACAAGTGTATTGAAGGAGAGGTTATATTTACTTTGATAAGGTAAAGGATGAGAGTCGGTCTGATGTCCTGGAATAACTAATTTGTTTTTCACTGTTCACTGGAATAACTAAGTTTGATGAATGTTGAACTAAGGTGGAGTACAGGAGTTGGAGCTTGGTAACTGCTTTGATCTATTTTACTGTGTACGAAATATAGTGGGTTTTAAATTTAATGAAATTGGGTAGATATTAATGAGGATACGAGAGAGAACTAAGGTGGAGGACAGAAGCTGGAACTTGGAAACTTATTTTCTTTTATTACTATGTCTGAAATAACTATGTTTTAAATATCAAGGAAATTGATTGGATAATAGCTGAGTTGTTCTAATGAACTAAGGCGGGAGACAAGAGCTGGAGCTCGGTATTTGCTTTTGATTTATTTGACAGAGGTGGAACGCAGCGGGTTTAAATTTTAGAGGATTTGGGTAGATACTAACGAAGATATGAGAAGGAACTAAGGCGGGGACTGGAACTAGAACTCAGTAATTGTTTTGATCTATTTTACTACGTACGAAATATAGTGGTTTTAAATTTCAGGGGATTTGATCCGTTATTAATGAAGTTGGATGAATAGACTAAGGTGGAGGATGGGAGCTGAAACTTGATAACTCCTTGATCTTATTTACTGCGTCCGAAATTCAGCGGATTTAAATTTCAGGGAAATTGAACTGATAGTAGTGAATCTACGGGAGTCAACTAAAGCGGAAGACGGGTGCTAGAACTTGGTAACTCTATTTTCTTTCCTTCCTATCTCTGAAATGTGACCATTTTTGATTAGGCTAAAATTAGGTTACTGGTAGCGACACTACACTAATAAACGTATAGAGCCAGGTCCAAGAATTAACTTCTGACGTTGTGAATGACTTTTTCAAAACACAAACCTAAGTCTGTAGAGTTTATTTTTTCTCCATAAGAATTCTTTATGACTGCAGCGAAGATTAAATCTCTGATAAAATTCAGTCTTAAAACGGAATTATAGAGCGCATAATTTCTACTTAAGAATTCATTAACAAACTCCTATAAACATATTTTTTATGAACATGGGAAACACTGAAATATTTTTCCTAAAACTGAAATTTTTTGCCCAAAACCATGTGACAGAGCAGCGACTTTTTCCTAGTTCGTTAAATCCGGCGCGACACAGCGATGACTTTTACGAAAAAAAAACTTGTAGCTAAGGGGTCTATTTTCCTTGACCCAAAACCAAAACTTGTTGCTAAACTGTACATCACACTACTTAGTTCATTATTTCAAATGCTTCCAGTATTCACTTGACACCAGTATGCACATGACACCAGTATGCACATGACACCATATCTTGTAGACTCGCAATACTGCTCCGGGGTCTCTGCTCCAGGGTCTCTGCTCCAGGGTCTCTGCTCCAGGGGCTCTGCTCCAAGGACTCTGCTCCAGGGGCTCTTTTGGAATAGTTGCACCAGTACTACATGTAAATCCTGTGATAGCCAGAACTCAGCAGTACGCCAATCATGCCCAGCCAGAAAACTATTACTAAAAAATCTTCGTAACAAACAGCCTCAAACACAATTATTATTAATTATTATTATTAGTAATTATAATTAACAAACAACTATATCAAACTCAGTCTTCAGACAACACACAGCCCTCCACACATTCTCTTGTGCTGTTTACATGTACAAAACCTTGTTCCTAAATGCTAATCTTGATCTGAATTTTTCCCTGATAGGGGTAATAGAACCCATGAGCACCACACCAGAAATAAATATCGCTCTGATATTCCTAGAGTCAAACTAAATCTGTGAAAACACTCCATATATATAAAGATGCTCAGTCTTTGGAACGCACTCCCTGAGGAATTAAAAAATTATCCAGCCTATGCCCTGTTCAAAAGTAAGACTGTTGGGATTGAGTACTACAGATGTTGGAGGTAGCATGTTTGGAGCAGAGGCTCTTTTGTTTATGATCTTGTTAATAATATTTCATGTACCTGATAATTGTTTTGTTGTTACTGGCGAAGAATAAAACCATGTGGACGAAGATTATTTCTCTTACCACAACCATTGGCGACGAGGATTAAACATCTCCGGCAGAGAGCCTGGGTACGAGACGTGGTGTGAGGATCAAGAGAGAGCAGGGTACGTCGTGTGGACGAGTGGACGCTTCGCATACACCAGTTGAGTGTGCTACCACCGTGGCCATGGCTACGCCGCTCATGTCAATGGAGCCGTTTAACACTGCCAAGATCTCGTTGGACCTGTGGCTCAGCCTGCTGGAAGCAAACTTTCAGTACCGGGAGATTAAGGAGGACGCCAGCAAGAAAGCAGTACTCTTAGTTTCACTGGGTTCTGAAGCATATAGTGTTCTTGGAAATTTGTGTGCACCGGAGCTACCGCACACGAAGACCTATGTAGACCTGATTGCTCTGCTTAAACGTCAGTATGTGGTGAAACCATCATATCACAGGAGTTTGATGGATTTCCAGAAGAGGACGAAAAAGCAGCAGGAATCCGTGCAGGATTTATTTGCGAAATTGAATGCTTTGGCTAACCTCTGCAACTTCGGAGCACAGTTGGACGGTAGGGTTAGGGACCAGTTGTTCATGGCAGTGGAAAAGGAGAATTATTTCCCTAACCTGGTGGCAGAAAATTTGGATCTACAATCGATGACTTCATGGACAGTGCTCGAGAAGATATTGAACCTGGAAAGGGCTTTTGGAAGTAAGACTTCTACTCAGGAAATTATGGTCATACAGGGCCAGACCAGATGTAAACATTGTGGATACTATCACATAAGTAGCAAGTGCAAGTTTCGTGCATATATATGCAACTTTTGTAACAAGGAGGAACACTTGCAGAGAGTGTGCAGGGAATATCTGAACAGGAACAGCAAGGCCTGGGAGAGGAGACGACCAGGGAATGCAGGAAGAAGAGGTAGTGGTACTGTGGTCAAGGCAGTAGAGGAAGGTAAACGGTCTGAAGAAGCTGCAGGCGAGGAAAACCGACTATATTCGGTGAAAGAAAAGGTATGTTCAGTGAAGTCACAAGTGGTGAATTTTGTAATTAATGGGAAGTTAGTTCCCTTGGAACTGGACACTGGTGCTGCAGTGTCAACATTGTCTAGAGATTGGGCAGATACCTTGCAACTGAATGTAAAACCGGGTAAAATATCTTTAAGTGCTTATGATAATGTACCGATTAAGGTCTATGGCAAGGTGTCGGCAAAAGTAGGTTATAATGGAAAAGAAATTGTCCAGGATTTTTATGTAGTGGATTCACATAATCCTAGCCTATGTGGTAAGGATCTCATGGAAAAGTGGGAATTTTCTTGGCGGGCCTAGATGAATTGTCGATAGTTAAAACAATTAAAAGTGCCGAACAAATGTTAGATAAATATTCAGTGGAGGCAGATAAGCCAATTAATAGCATGGTGGCAAAAATTCACCTGAAAAGTGGGGCTTCACCTAAATTTTTCAAGGCAAGAACAGTGCCGTTTCATTACAAGCAATTGGTAGAATCAGCCCTGGAAAAGCATGTGGCAGAAGGCATCTTAGAGCCAATTACACATAGTGAGTGGGCAGCCTCAATTGTACCAGTGTTGAAGGCAGATCGGAAATCCTTGAGAATCTGTGCAGACTTCAAGGAACTGAACAACCGCATACACTGTGAGAAGTACCCTTTACCTAATATAGATGAGTTATTGTCAGTGGTCTGCAAGGGGGCAATTTTTTCTAAGATTGACCTGAAAGATGCTTACTTGCAAATTCCTGTAGAGGAGGAGAGCCAGAAATTGTTAGTGATTAAAGATTTTAAAAGCACGAACTAGTGTATATAATGTTGATTGGTGAAGCACTATTATTTTATGTAGTAATTTATAGCGCTTATTATAATTTACTAAGAACAACTAATATTTCTCAAAACAAAACTACGAACCTTCAATAGGATGTAGCTGATCTGTAATATTCTAAGAGCATGGACAATAGTAGGTAAATTTCACAACCCATGTGGGACCTGAAAACTACAATTTTCATTACAATTGAACCAATCACGACTATTCTGCTGTCTACAGCGATGGACGGGTACTGTGAGACGTAAATTGGTACGTGAGGAAGAGTTTGGGCCTTGAAAAAAATGTAACTTGGAATATACCACATATGTACTAATTCTTATTAAACATATTGACTTTAAGCATTAAGTCATATATGTGCTGTCTTGTGTGAGAGTGGGTTGCTCAAGTACACCCTGCACTTTCACTAGCAGGACACAACAAACGAACCGGAAGTACAGGGATACCCGTCGCAAAGCCGGTGGACGCCGACGCCCTTGACGGTTAGCTCGTGAGTTACCCCCTATGCGACTACTTAAATCACAGGACGCAAGGAAGACTTCCACCTCGGGTTCGAGGGACGAAGGACACCCCTCTCCTCAACGAACCCGCCCTCCACAACAGATAGCCCGCACATCGTGGAACCTACGCTTGCAAGGGGAACTGCAACAGGGGTGTATTGCGGGCCCCTTCGAAGTCCCCCATTTTGGGAATCTCAAGTGCTCGCCCATCGCCCTGCGTGAGAAGTCCACTCTGGGCAAGTATCGACTGCTGCATAACCTTAGCTATCCCTACAATTCGGAGAGCGTAAGCCACAATATTCCAAAGTCAGAGACTACGGTGGCCTATCATCCTGTAATCGACGCAGTAGCCCTGGTGGTGCATCATTCCCCGGGTGCGTACTTGGCAAAGTGCGACATCGCCGAGGCCTTTCAGATTGTACTAGTCAATCCAAAAGATTACCACCACCTGGTTTTCTCTTACAGCGGCAAGTACTACTATGAGAAGATGCTCAGTATAGGTCTAGCACCTTCGTGAAGAATCTATGAGTCTTTTTACACGGCCTAAAATGGATACAGGCCGAAAAGCTGGGAGTTACCTCGGTTGTCAAAGTGCTCCACGACTTCCTCTTCGTGAGCGCGACCTACAGCAAGTGCAAGAAAGATTTGCAAGTGTTTTCCTCTCTCTGTACACGTCTGGGCGTCCCACTAGCTCCCCACAAAACCGAGGGTCCGTGTACTGCGCTCACATTCCTTGGCTTCGAGTTAGACGCGAAATGCATGTAAATAAGACTGCCTGAAGGACAAGCAGAGGAAGTCTGCGCTCGCAGTCAACGAGACACACCATGGCATCAGCCTCGCACTACAGGACTTGCAAGGTTTGATTGGCAAATTGCAATTCGCCACTGCAGTTATCCCGGGGAACGGGTTTTCCTATACTGCCTACACCCACTCACAAGCGGAGAGCGTCACCCCTCACGTCCCTGCTGCCTCGGCACAGAAGCTAAACTAGACCTGCAAGCCTGGGCCACTTTCTTGCGCCAATACAACGGAGTAACGATTTTCCCCCTGGCAAGAGGATGGGGTTACGCCCTCTCTGTAACGATGTGTGCCGACGCCTCATCACATGGCTATAAACTCACACTGGGTGCAGCTTGGTTTAGGGGAAGGCGGCCCCTGTTATGTCCCTTGACCTCTGGGTATGGTTCCTCTGTTGCAGTTGGTAAACATATAATATCATACGGCCTTGCCTCAATAATAGTCTAGGGGTGAATTGAAATGCAACTGCTTACTTAACAAAGCAATATACTTAAGGTAAGGGTAACAAAGAACATACAAATAACAAATGGAAAAATGCAGGTAGCCAGAAATATTAATACACCAGTAATTAATCTTACAATATCATTATATAAAGACCATTTCTTTACAACATAAATGAATAGATGGGTAAGCACATAATAGTCTAACCAGGAAATCAGCTTTGTAAACTACGCAAAAAAAAAAACTACCAGAAACTTAACTTAGCACATGTCTCCACCCGCCAGCTCTACCCATGCGACTGACGTGCCTCCAGCATGCACTGCATGGCATCTACCAAAAGACCCAACTAAAACCTACATGAAATCTCCTGATACTCTGCTATCAGAGAGTAGTACTATAAGAACATTATTATAATTAAACCTATGTGTATATAACACTGCTAAGGTGTTAAAGAATTTAAGTACAATCAAGAACAGGAATAATTTCAATGGTGAAACATTGACGCTAGCTTGAATACACGGCCCGCCACTGGAGCAATCCCAAATATGGTCATCCCCCCAGTGAGCCGCCACCGACTCCCCCCCACAGGAATGAACATGCAAATAGCCTAACACAATATTCAATACAGGCACACTACAGCACGCTACAATTAAATCAAACATAATTATACTGGAACACAACTGGACACCATATTATATTTACTTAACGGGGAAAAGAAATAATGGACATACATGTTTAGCATGATGAATATTAGATTCAAACACAGATTCGTAACAGCCCCCTTCCTCTCAATATTGCCCTGTTGGAGCTTCACCTCTTTACATGGGCCTGGCCCTCTTCGCAACAGTCTTGGCAAACAAGCAGGTGGTCTGTAAATCGGATAACGGGGCGGTCGAGTACGTGCTTTCCTCTCTCACTGTATAATGTCCACTCCTCATGCTGGTCGTGAGGCCCCTGGCCGTCCTTCTACTAATTCATAACATAAAACTCCAGCCTTCCCATCTCCCAGGCAAGTTTGTGGTGCTCTTTCACGCTTACAGGTACTGCCGCCCAAGCTGTTATGCAACGCATGACTCACAGTGGAACCTGCCGCGGTACTACCAAGCCTGATGCCCTGCAACTTCTGCCTGCAACAGTGAAGACGATCCTCAACTCACTACAACCATCAACTAGGCGGGCCTACCAGCATAATATAAATATGCAAACTACTGTCGGGGTGTCACGGTTCTCGTTAGTGAAGGGTTAAAGCAACGGTAGACTGGATCTCCTCTCCAGGTGGTTGCTCCGACAATAACCCTTACTCACTGTCGTTCTGCGGGTCTTCCCTCGATCCTCTAGGCTCCACTGCACGCCCCGGAGAGTACCCCAGTCGATCTCACAACCGGCCTTAAATTGCAAGATAAGTGGAGGCACAGATCGTCCCTCAATCTGTGGCCCGCTCCGACACAGAACTCTTACACAGCCTTTAAGGTCGCCAACTGGTGTTTTTAGGTGTCCAGTAACACTGCAGTGGTGAGGTGTAATTGTGGTAATTGTGGTAAGAGCAATTTCAAATAATATGGTATCAGGCAGGTCACTCTATTTTACTTCATTTCACGGTCACAAGATAAATGGAGGGGATGATATCAAACACCAAAGAGTTTTGATATTTACTTAAAACGACAACGAGAAATATATGCATCAAGGTATCAGGAACAATATATGACAACTGCTCAATCCATAGCAAAATAATCTGGAGCGCACCGATATGGCAACATCCGGCAGCGCCACGCGTCACCTGTCAGATGTCAGCTGACCGGGACCTCGCGATCGTGAGAAACAGACTAGTACTTGTTTTCTATTCTATCACGATGCCCGTTTATTTAACTTTTCGCAAAACACTGCATTCAACATTCACATGGCATACTTATGATTTCACTGGCCTCACGATCAATATTATTCACACTGCACTCACAGTGACTTTTCACCGTACCAAAAGATACTCTATTCTTAATAATATTACTGTGAATGCACTCGCTTGATCACTGAACTTTTCTTTATATCTATACTTTCTCTTAAAGAGATATCACTGGCAATCACTTCACGTATGGATATTATTCAGTACACAGGCATGTACATAGATAAATCAGTAATCAATTACAGGCATATATATATATAAAATCATGAAGATCAATACACAGGCATTATATCAATAGATCATAGAGATCACACACAGGCATGTATATCAATAAATCTTGGAGATCAATACACAGGCATTTATATCAATAAATCATGGAGATCAATACACAGGCATTTATATCCAAAATTCTAGGCTCATAGCCTAACACAATATCTGGTTTACTACCAATATATATAATATAATAATGACAGGAAATTATAATAGTCACAGTAAATTCTTTGATGAATCCTGGTGCTTGCACCACACCCACACATAGATATATATGTAAACTGATACTGTGAGCGCTCTGGGTAGCCTCACCACACACTGTGCTCTCTGGGACTTAGACTCAGGTGAGACTTGCTCACGACATATAAAATATCCTGACAAGAAAATATATAGCTAAAAAGGGGAAATGGGAGGGTAACTGTAACACCTACTTCACCTATCCTAGGATGACAGTTGGGTTAGGCTCATGGTCCAGGCTCTCGCCTCGTTACACTCTCAGAAACACAAGCCAACGTCATAGGATTTCGCGTCTCGCCGCTTTCTGTACATGAGGTCCGTGTCCTTCTTACAGTACGTCGCAGGTTGAAGTCGGTCTCCTGGCCGTCAACTTTCCTCCAACTACGGCAGCCAGCCTACGTCTCGGCGGTCGTCGCACGTTTCCCAAATAGTCCTTGTCACTGTACTCCCAGAGAAACTGCCTCTCACCACTACGAATCACTGTGAGTTATCAGCCGTCCCAGACGATACTGCTTAAGCTCCACACGCACAGCACCCGACTTCAGAGCACTTGAAGCTCACAACACTGTCATTCCCTCGTCGTCTAGATATGTCACTAGGTATTGGGAGAATTCTCAACGTGCTTGCATCCAATGTTGACTCGTAGGGTTCCACGAAGTGGGGTTACTGTCAAACGTTGACAGGATCGTCGATCACACGTTCACCTGGTTGACAAGGCGGTCAACCCGGTCACTCACGGTGGATTGGCCCAGCCACTAAGCTGTCTCTTATACTGGTGAACTGCCAAGGACGTCCACTGGCGATGCCTGGCCCACTTCTTGCAACGCACTGTTCGGAGCATTGTTGCTCAATATTCTGTCAATCCTTATCTGAGCCACATCTGGGTGGCGAAGACCTCACAGAGTGCGCACTAACAACTGGAGACGCTTACATCCACTGGAGTTCGATAAATCCGTCACTCTGAAGGATGACCGATCGCACGTCCTGCCTCTCGGACGTGTCGTGAAAGACTGATAGCGCTAAGGCGCCACCACGGCTGGACTCCCCCTGCCTATGTGACGTCACTTTTCAAAGTCGGTTTTCATTGGCTCCCAGTGCCACGTCGCTGACGGTGACCAATCTGGCGACACTGACGTCACACAGTTTTGGCGGGAGAACAGACTCGCCAGCGCCATATTGGCTCCCTAGAGGGCATATCCCACAGGCCAAATACTATATTTTCGCAAATTCTCGGCTCATCGAGAATACTGCTCTCCCAACACATGTTCAATTGATGCCTGCAATGTAGAGAACGTCGGGAATAGTGGACATGACTCTTACAGCAGCGTGGGAGAATTAGAAGGGGGGGGGGGGGGAACACGTCACACTACACAGTGGGGTGCGGCATTGCAAACACTCCTCTCTGCCCCACCACATGTGCTGGCCAAGTTAATTTCAGTAACACGATCAACAACGCTCAGAATATTAAGTTCCTTTCTCATATTAAGTATCTTTGTGGTACGAGGGCACCCAAGGATTATCCTCACAGCTTCATTCTGCAATTTTTCAAGCCCTCCAAGATTTCTTTCAGGCATCAAAACAAGCAGAGGTGCAGCATAATCCACTAAAGATCTGATGTATGCAAGGGACATCATTTTGACAATTCTGACATTGGCACCATATAGCCTGAGTGATAACCTGCAACAGCCTTGAGAGCTCGGAATCCTCTCTTTATACTGACGACAGATTCTGAATACAACAGGACCATACAGTGGCACCTCAAGGCCAAGGTATTTGAATCTGGTTACATAGTCAAGCTGGGAGCCATCAGACAGTTGCATCTTGCGAACAGCTCCTCCCTGCCTGGGTGGGCGTCGATTTAGTATCTTTGTTTTCTCTGCTGAGATAATTAAACCTAGGTCCTGACATGAGTCTAATACAGAGTTAAGAGTGTTCGGGCGGTGCAGGACAAACATATAAATTATGACACTAGCTCTCCACATATATCTTGAGGTTATCTTGAGCTGATTTCGGGGCTTTTAGTGTCCCCGCGGCCCGGTCCTCGACCAGGCCTCCACCCCCAGGAAGCAGCCCGTGACAGCTGACTAACACCCAGGTACCTATTTTACTGCTAGGTAACAGGGGCATAGGGTGAAAGAAACTCTGCCCATTATTTCTCGCCGGCGCCTGGGATCGAACCCAGGCCACAGGATCACGTCCAGCGTGCTGTCCGCTCGGCCGACCGGCTCCCATATGTCAGTTGTTTAATTTAGAAACTCTACTTTTGGTCTAACTTGAACCCATTGGTGATGCTACGATGGAGAATTTTGTAACTAGCTCATCAAGATTGTAACTTGCTTAGCTAAATGAATTGTGGGGTTCAGTCTCTGAGCCCATTATGTGCCTCTATAACCCTTTCCACTACCGCCCACAAGATGAGTATGGGGTGCATAATAAATGAACTAAACTGAGGTGTTGAGCATCCTAGCGAAATCTTGCCCTGTGACTGGGGTCGCAGCCCTGTGCATGAATAATGGCCGCGGGCGTGTGCCCCATCTCTTGATAAACTTCCGCAGCACCCGCACGGGGCAGTGTGTGCACCCAGGGTTGACCCGCAGATATAGGGTCGGCGTTCTGTTTGCCCTGTGCTTGTAGGAGGAGAAGGTGAGTATAGCACTACTCCTCGAGAGCTGATGTTGTTCCAGGCGGAGCGTGTGTTGACCTCCTGCGGTTTAACAAGCATCCCTCCCCTAGCACGGAGGCAAGTGTGGTAAGCGCCCTATAGCAGTGCCCTATAGCAGTGTTTCTCATAGCTAGTGCTACAGGAGCTTCCTAATGCGGCCAACATGTTGTGTAGGAGTTTTCTTGTGATGGACAAGAGTGGGGGTAGTGTCTGTGGCCTATGCTGCGTTCTGGGCTCTCTTGAGTAGTTGCACTACTAGGAAAGAACAAGAGGGGTCTTTCCTTCTGTGCAGCTTGAGCATGAAGGTTACCACCTGAGGGAAGACAGCAGAGCACGGTAAGATGGCCCCCGAGAAACCAAGGACTGCAGGAAGT
>WNGS01003906.1:80557-115886 GCA_020271785.1 Procambarus virginalis
CAGGGTGCTACATTGGACACGGTGAGGTGAGTTTATAAACGGTAGCGTAGCAAGATTAGCTGGTCACGCATTTTGATAGGTAACCCTGCTTCGCGCCCACTTTACCGGTACACATATCCGGCACTTCCCCTTTGGATATCTGCAATGCGCTGCCGTCCGGCCAAGATCTCCTTATCAGAGACTGGATGCGAACGGCACTCGACCTAGGGCCATGGGCAACTCCTAGCGCCTAAATTGTGATGACGGTGCGTGGGTACATCCGAACTACCTGGAGCGAATAACACTCAATGGGCGCGCAGCGTAAGCACACGTATTGTTGTACAAGCTCCTAAAGCCAGGGCAGGTTCGACCATCAAATCTGAGTGGCAGGTCACTCGTTCGCGACAAACGTATAATAGATGCGGTACCATGGTGTGCTGCAATGTGTGATAGGGATGGAGAAGGGGAACTAGGAAGCCTGGGCTTGATAAATATCCACATTTCGAAATCAATCCACAGTATCCACAGCCTGCTCTTACCGAAGTAAAGTCAGCTCCTGGGGGGGCGGCTTTCCTTGTTCATTGCCTTGCCTGACTTAGGTCCCCGCTCGGTCTAGTTGTGAAGAATATTTAAGTGCACTGTGAGTGTAGGCAAATTACCACCACTGAGTATTCCGACCCGTTAACCAGCAGTCCCTGTGGAGAGAAGTGACTGGGTTCATAATAGAGTCGACCAGCAGCAAAAAGATCCGTACAGTTGCATTGTAGTCGAGACATCTCTCAAATGTGCCTACCTCGATGGGTTTCTAATCACTTTCATGCGCCTCACACCAGATATTCAAGAAGCCTTTCAGCAGATCTCTCATGTACGACGCCAGTGGTACCGAAGTGGAGGCAGGGGGCAGTCTGGTCAGTGTCTTAGATGCGAGCAGGCTGGGCAGGAGGTTCTACTACTTGTCGCAACTACTACTCTCACGAACTAGCGACTGCGGCCGTTCTGCGTTCTTAAATTGCCGCTACCCAACTCCCCACCACAGTCTGGCTCCAAGCCAAGTCACATTTCATGATAATCGCCAGTTTGTTTGGAGTCCGATTGCAGTTCTCTTCACCATAATATATCTCGTCATCCTTTGTGCACATGGTGAACACAGACACTTACTGTTCGACGCCCTGACCTCTCGTGGTGTAATTCACAAACTTAGTATCAGGTTTTTAGCTTAACGCATATATTCCGCGAATCACCATCTGACACCTCTTTGTGTCATAACCTGTAACCGAGCATTCCCCACTTTGTCAGTCAATTACTAATTAGATCTTCTTATGATATAATTTTCTGTTAACACGACTTACATTTCACACCACATACCAAGAACTGCTGCACATTTATGTTATCATTTTGTATTTGTACCTGGTATCCGAACACTCTACCCTGAGTAGTGTGAATTTTTATCTCTTCGCTGTCTTTCGGTATCGGGCGTGGACTTTGGACCTTAAATAACAAACACAGGATTAAAATCAAGAAACATAGCAGTCACGAGTGGGCTTTTTATTTTTTTTCCTTTTTTTTTATAAATTAACTGTGATGTGCCCTAGCATTGATATCAAACCGATGCTATTCGACAGACTGCCGACCGACCATTTCCAACACGAATTACCTAGAGGTCACATTATATGGGGGGGGGGGGTGGCCTGTCCACGGAGCTTCCTTCAGGTATTGGTTACTTGATGGTACGCGACTTGACTTTCATTCTTCTCTGGTGCTTCTGTCATTAATTTTATTAAATCGACTTTTTTCCTTAACTTTCTTATATGTTTCGGCTGTGTGGTATAATTGTGCATTCACGGGAGTAGACATAGTGGTGAGCAGTGATGACATACAGGTCGCGATACCGTCGGGTGGACTGTAGTGCCCGGCAGTCATACTCTATAATATTTTAATTTGGGTCGTCTCGCCCTTGCTGTGATAGTGTCACCTAGTTATGCCACTCGTCGAACGAACGTCAACAACCATCCTGTCCAGGCCCCCTGAGCCCACCGCTCCCCGTCCCTCTCTTATCACCCTAGAATCCTGTCCTGAGCTCTCGCCTACCACAAATGAATTAGGCATGCACCCGAATAGGCAGCTCAATTGCACAGTTGCACACCAAATTGATGGAAATAATACCACAAGACCAACCCGATATTCTCTCATATTCGAACTCTACTATTTGTGCTGGAACCCCCTTTTGCAGCATCGGAAGCGGTACAGACGTTCCCAAACTGTGACGCTATAGAGGAGGAATCATCACCGCAGTCCCTGCCGCATATTGTAACCTTGCCCTACAGAACTCTTTTACATCCCTGCGACCCCCGATGAAGCCCAAATAATAACGCGGAAGGACCACTAAGGGAAAGGGAAGACAAACACAATGTCAGGAATAACTCTAAGCTAGGCCAGAGTGCTAGCTCATCCGATTAAGTTCAGCTATCGCTCCCCCCTCGTGGCCGCAAGTGCGGGGTAAACGCGAACTTCTCCCCATCGTCACAAAAACATAGCAATCCTAGCTGGTCGGCAGCGAAGTTCCGTCTACCGACACTGGGCACATGCCACACCGTCTATTTAGCCATAGTGGCCACCAAACTTAAACTGAAGCTACATTAGCACCCTTAGTCCTGACTATCCAGCGCAGCCGTGCTGATACACCTTTGGCTCTTAGAGTTTGATTAACTCCCGGAAAGTTCACATGAAAATCAAATGTCAGTAATCAAAAAGCAGTCGGCCTTAATAATGAACCTTGCATACTCATTTGTATTTCTTGCTTTGCAGGAATGGAGATGTGGATCCGGCCTTAACTCAAGAACAATCAAGAGTATTCTACAAAACGTCGCCCGACTTGCTCGCAGGAAAGAATTAGAACCTGGTACTCACGAACACAGTGTACTAACTTATAATCCAGATGAAAAACCTAGAAAAACATTAAGAAATAGGTAGCAACCGAAACACGCTTTGAGCAACCATCTGAACAACTACAGGACAACCTAACACAGGACTGTATACCGCGAGTTAGGGAGCGAAACCCAGATACCAAGACAGTTAAACTACTAGATCGTAATTATACTCTTGTCACATGAAGTTTCGCCTCATAACTGATGGAGAATTATGTGCGAGCCGGTATGTGTGATCAAGGGTGTATTTCAGGATAGTAATGATATTCAATAGAGGACATTCCATCAAGTCACAAGATCGGACCAAGCATCAGAATCAAGACTTAAGAGGGGGAGTGGCTGACCGGTAACTCGGCTGACTAACAAGGGGAAAAACAACGGACTGAAGAATGTCGAGTATAACAACTTTGGATAGGCTTGCTGACACCATGCAGCAATCGAGTGTCTGTGAGAAAAGGTGGCTGTTTATCACAGTGCTAGAACAGAGTCAGCACATGTGGTGGTGATGAACAAAATCAGCTGACTGTTTAATAGGGAAGAAGAAGTAAAAATAAGGGATGGGTAAATGAATGTACTGGCCAGGTTCAGGCCAAATCTCTTTTTTAAACTGCGTTGTTGCTGCAAAAAAATTCCACTATAATTAGCCCTGTTTTATTGTGTGCGAGATGGTAAAATTATAGCTAGAAAGACTGACATTGGAAAAACCTCTTCAATAACCACTGAAGCTCAGCCTTAAAAGATTTACTTATGTCCTAACAGGGGGCATGGATGGGATTAACTGCTTATAGCCAGAAATTCAAGATTATAATAACATCGTTTACTACCATTGTTGTACTTTAGCTCTGCCCATTCCTATTTACAAAAATTTTTAACGCTAGTTAAAAAAAAAATGGTGCATCAGTTATTATTGTGTCTTCATTCATTGTAACTCCCATGTCTGCCATACAGTACACTTGTCCTTTGTACTGTGTACGCATCTAGTATTGAAAACACTGGTTTCATTATCCAGGTGTGGGTCCGTACATCATCTCTATTTAAACTACCCGTCAGTTTTGTCTTATGAGTGTAACTTTAGTATAAACTAATAGTGGGGTTACTAACGGTATATGTAAGTGAGGCAAAGCATATTTTTTTTATAGTTTGTCATTCATAATTTGTGCTTTGTTTACTTTTTATATCCCTTGAGTAAGTCTACCTGAGGCAGTAGCGGGCATTACCAATGGCATCCATATGTCGTCTATCCTGGGTATTGGGTAGGCGTCCTTCACTGTGACCTGGTTCAACTTCCTATAATCCGTACAAGACGGATTTTGCCGTGAGGTTTGGGTACCAGGATGCATGGTGAGCCCCAGGGGACTCACAGGGGGTAGCCAGTCCATGGTCCAAGAGATACTGTACCTCAGCCCGCATGACTTCCGTTTTGCTAGGGCTGATTCGGTAGAACGGTTGGCGAATCGGCTGGGTAAGCAGTTGGATGTCGTGCCGAGTCACAGTACACTCTTGGGGATCATCTCGAAACAACTCCTGATGTTCTCTGATGAGTTTGATGTGAAGCACTATTATCGTCCTGAAAATGATTGTGAAGGTCAGTAAGGATTTCCGAATTAGAAAGCGCTGTCTCAGTGTCAGTGCTTTCGGAAGGAGAAGCAGGGAAGGTCTCACTGTGGCTATATGGACCTGTAAATGAGGTGAAATTGGTTAACACAGTGGGAGGAACCCCATGGTAGGGCTTGAGTAAATTGATGTGGCACAGCTGGGTCTTCCGCCGCCTATCGGGGGTCTCGAGAACGTAGTTGAAGTTGTTCCGGCACTCCTTAACACGGTAGGGTCCTGAGAACCTGTTCTGTAAAGGAGAACCTGGGATAGGGAAATAGGCAAGCACTAAGTCTCCTGGTTTAAACTTCCTTACTTTACAGTGCTGGTCGTAACGAGTCTTCATCCTCTCCTGGGCTTTCTGTAGGTTGTTGCTGGCAAAGGAATGGACCCTCTCTAGAATGTGTCGGAGATTTTGAAGATACTGGGGCACATTCTGATGCTCACTGAAGGTGGCATCACGTAGAGAATCCTTGAAAGCCTTGAGAGGTGTACGGCACTTACGTCCGTAGAGCATCTCATAAGGAGATACTCCTAGTGACTCGTTGGGAAGACTTCTGAAAATACACATGATGAGATCAATTTGCCTATCCCAATCCTTTGAGGTCTCATTACAAAACTTTTTTAAGAGTGCCTTGATGGTTTGATGACTACGCTCGAGAGAACCCTGTGAAGCAGGATGATAGGGGCTGGACAGTACCTGTTTGATGTTGAACTCCTCCAGAGTCCGTTTGAAGAGATCACTGGTGAAGTTGGTGCCACAGTCGCTCTGAATCTCCCTCGGAAATCCATACTGGGTGAAGATTTTCAGTAGATTCTTCACCACTGTAGCAGCCGTAATATTTTTCACTGGAACTGCTATCGGAAATCTGGTGGTAGGACACAGGATGGTTAAGATATATGCATTGCCTGCACTGGTCCGAGGCAAAGGACCAACACAGTCAATAATAAGTTTGTGGAACGGTTCCTCAGGCACCTGGATGGGTATCAGTGGTGCTCTGGGAATGGAAACGTTCGGTTTCCCGGCTAACTGACACACGTGGCATAATTTGACATGATTCTTGACGTCGTTTACCATACCTGGCCAGTAGTAGTCTTGTCGAATTCCATGGTAAGTCTTGTTGAACCCGTAGTGTGACAAAGCGCCGTGGGCCAGGTGTAGAATCGTGGGCCGCAGGCTGGTAGGAATCACTAGTTGTTCAACGTCTGCCCAATCGTCCTCGTCCTTCAGTTTACTGGGTCTATACCTGCGATAGAGTATTTCGTTCTCCATAAAGAACCCAGGAACACTGTCGGATTGGGTTTCAGCCTGAAAGAATAATGGTGTCAAGGTAAGATCATCTCTCTGTAACTTACGGAACTCCACAGCGGTCAGGTTAGGGGGTAGTTTCGAAGGGTCCTGAGGGACAGCGGTAGCAGTAGAGTCAGCTGGCTGTGGTCGTGCAGCTTGAGCACGGGTGGTCACCATAACAGGAGGAGAACCTTCATCACTCTCTTGAACCTTTGCTGGAACATGCTCAAAAATCGGGTTATCCAACACAGAGTTGCTTACCTCGGATATGTCCTTGACGATCAGGTTGTTTGGTTGTTGGTCTTCTGCCAAGTCGTTGCCCAGGAGAAGTTGCACTCCAGGCATGGGAAAAGGCTTTTCCCTGACGGCGACTTGGACTTCACCGGTCACGAAGGGACAATCTAGGTAAACTCTGGCAAGGGGATAAGGAGTTGTAGCAGTAAGGTCAGTGATGAACACAGTCTCTCCTGTGTAGGCGACGTTGGGCACAGCTGATTTCAAGACGATCGATTGTAGAGCCGCTGTGTCCCGCAGGATCTTAAGTCCAAAACGTCCCTCTGAATCTGAACCGTGGGTAGAGATAGTTCCTGGATATAGATGCTTGGTAAAGAGAGAGAGATCATTAGCATGAACACCAACATTCATTACAGGCTTACCGGACTTAGGGTGAGTAGGTTTAGACTTAGGAGGTTCGATGTTACCTTTAGATTGGGACTTACCACATTTGTCAATGGTGTGTCCATATAGTCGACAATACCTGCAGTACAGTTGAGAGGTACCTTGATCTGGGCTCGCTTTCTCGTAACTGTACCAAGACTTCTTGCTGGTAGGTTCTGGTGTCAGCCGGTGGATGAGGCTGTAAGTGTCAGCTGACTTCGCGCACTTCACCAAATCTGTCTCTTCTTTGTCCGCTAAGTATAGGCGGACAGGAGGAGGTACACGTCTCAAAAATTCTTCAACCAGTATGAGGTTGACAAGCTCTGAAAAAGTAGAGACATGTGCTGCCTCCAGCCATTTCATGAAATATCTTCGTTTGGTGTTAGCAAATTCTAAGAAGGTGGTGGTACTTGCCTTGACGTAGTCACGAAACTTTCGTCGATAGCTTTCGGTGGAGAGAAGGTAGGCGTCCAACACAGCTTGCTTCAAGGTGGTGTAGTCGTTTTCTGATGCCAAAGTGCTGAGTGTGACTGCTGCTCTACCTGTTAAATGTACTCGGAGAAGGGTAGCCCATTGGTCGTCAGGCCAATTAAGTTGATCAGCAAGGGTCTCAAAAGTGGTAAAAAACACATCAACCTCCGTTTCTATGAACGGGGGCATTAATTTACTTGCATGGGAGACATTGAAACTGGGAGGAAGACTAGCTGCCGCTTGCTGGAGTTGAGCTTGGTGTGCAGCGTCCCTCGTGAGTTCTCGGTCACGACAGTTTAGAGCTGCTTCTGCCTGTCGTTTGTCGTGGTCACGCTGCATCTCGAGTCGCTGTTGGTATAAGGCCAACTCTCTTTCACTTTCTTCTTTCTTCAGTGCGGCCTCTCTTTCACGTTCTTCCTTTCTGAGGGCAGCTTCACGCTCTCTGATTGCAGCTGCTTCCTGTTGTTGCTCCCGCTCGATCTTAGCAAGTTCCAACTTGAGTTTTATTTCTGTCAAGTCATGTTTATCTGTAATAGTGTATTGATCATGAGTATCAGAATCTATCTTCCCGGCATCCAAAAGATGATCTACAATTAGATTATTTACGGTATATTTGTTGGCGCCAGGGGGAACTTCCAATTGATACTCGTGTGCAAGAGTTATCAATTCGACCCTTCTTGCATGACGTAAGTTCCCTATTTCACCTTCTGGATTTGCTTTGAAAGCTTGTAAGCGGAACAGTGTAAAAATATAGCAGAATAAAGGAGACACGAATATACAGTGAGAATATGGTGAATGTCAGAAACAGGAAACGTGGCAACTGATACCTATCCTGTGGGGAATTATTAATAATTAAAGTTAATTCAAGATGGTAAATGAATAAGGTCGCAGGAAATCTTGTACCTGGTACTCACTGTGGGAGGATAAAGGCAAGAAAATCCTACTAATTAGTGGAAACTGAGTTTAAAAGACAAGTGAAACACTAAATGGCTTCAAAATAAATGAGGTAGTCCAAAAAATGTAGTCATACCTTGCCAAGTCACTATAGAACATAAGCAAAGGTACCCACTGAAATTGAATATGGTATTTACAGAATTAGCGAACTTTGTGCTCAAAAGAAAGAACGCCAATTCCCTACCTTGGGTAAATACCATCAGTCTGACCGACGAGTAGGGGTGCGAGTGTCAACTGGTGACGAGAACTATCGGCGAGGTCCCAACTCGCCAATAATAGTTCGTGCTAGAGGATCTAAAGCCCTCTTTTTCCTCCTAGAGTCGGATTGCAGGACTTGGTGCTATTGACCCGGAGACAGACCACAGTACCAGGGTACCTATGTGATAATCTGTCAAAAATGTGAGAAATATCTGGGGACAAAAGATGTTAAACACGGATAATAACACGGAAGGGGAGACGACCAATTAAGAGTATGACTGCGGCCTACAGTCACCACGTAATCCAAAGTTGTCTCACTCTCACCATATGCTACTCCCGTAATGCACAATATACACAGCACCATAGAAACAAAAAATGATTAATGTAAATAATGAAAGCAAGGGAAATGAAAGCCAAGTAAGCTTACCACAATTACCAATACCTGAGTGAAGCTCCCGGACAGGTCCCCAATTATATGTGACGGTAACGTGTTGGAAATGGTGGTCGGCAGTCTTCCAAATAGCAGGTGTCAATGCTGGGCCACATACAGTTAATTTATATAAAAAAAAGGAAAAAAAAAAGAGTGACTGCTTGTCTGATTATCTGTGGTAAGGCAAGATACACGAAAACACAAAAATATAAAAATTACTTTAATGAATCTAGAAAACAAAATGAAATAAAGTCAGTTCCTTGGCATGTAAAATAATGTAAAAGAAATATACATAAAAGATATAATAAATTGAAAAGGGGGGAACTGGTTACGTTAACAAAGTAAATGGTGCTGGGAATATATGCGCTAGCTATAAACCTCTTATTTGATCACACGAGGTGGTTCAAATTAGGTGTTCACAGCAGGAGCACGAGATATATTCTGGCTGAGAGAACTGCAAGGGACTCCAACAATAACTGGCGATGAAATGTGATTGGCGTGGAGTGGAGGTGGTGTGTTGGGTAGCGGCCAATGAGAACGCAGAACGGCCGCAAGTCGCTAGTTTGTTGGGAGTAGTAGTTGACAGGTCGACCAGGTGTGCAGAAGTGGGGGGAAGGGGGGAGTGCAGGTGCGTGTGGCTGTCTTGATATATACGTTAAGCCACTATAAAACGTATCTTGCATATTGTTGAGAACGTGATGAAGTAAGGAAATAGCAGGCTAAATCTCTGTTAAGAGATTATCGTCACAGATGGGGTGTTTTTGTCATTTCAAGTTTTTTTTTTATTAAAGATGGGGAATTTGATCATTTCAAGGGATTTGTTATTAGTGGTATTTATGCATTTTCAGAATAATTTTCTTAAAGATGAATGTTTATGCATTTCATGAGATTTTGATAAGATAAGTGTTTTATGCATTTTCAAACTATTTGTTATATATAGAGGTATTTGTTCAGTTCAAGGAATATTTGTTAGGGTCTACAGTCATCTAAATAAAGTCCTTCTTTGGCTAACTGCTAACAAGCTCACCCTTAACATTGACAAAACTTTCTATATTTTGTTTGGTAATAAATCTTGAAATCAAAATAATCTAAAGATAAAAATATCCAAAATAGTAACAAAGTAGATGGCAAATTCCTTGGTGTTCTCGTTGATAACAAGCTGAATTTCCAGGGGACACATTCAAAATATAGCACAAATTATTTCCAAAACTGTTAGCATTCTTTCTAAGATCAGATATTATGTACCTCGCCCTGCCCTGGTGACAATCGATTACTCACTCATCTATCATTATCTCAACTATGGTATTTGTGCTTGGGGTTCTACTACCTAAAATCATTTACGTCCTCTAATTACTCAACACAAAGTTACTATTCGGACAATATCTAACTCTAGCCCCAGACATCACTCGGTACCCTTACTCAAATCTCTGAATATGATAGATATTAAGTCCCTGCACATCCTCTCATGTGTATTTTATATATATAAAATGCTGAACTGTAATGTCAGTC
This sequence comes from Procambarus virginalis, assembly GCA_020271785.1. Lineage (NCBI taxonomy): Eukaryota > Metazoa > Arthropoda > Malacostraca > Decapoda > Cambaridae > Procambarus > Procambarus virginalis. Next base: position 90,564 of record WNGS01003906.1, read on the forward strand.
CTGACCTTAAAAGCTTCCTAGAAGGCTGTAACAGATCCCATGAGCACCACACCAGAAACAAATACCTATTTGATATTCCAAGAGTGCGCCTTAACCAAACTAAAAATGCTCTACAAATCAAATGACTCAGAATGTGGAGTGACCTTCCCAATCATGTCAAAGGCTGTGCCTCTCTCAACCAGTTTAGGAGAAAAACTAAATATTACCTAATAAATTCCATGTAATCTATCGTACCCCCTAAATGTCAACCCATGTCTTGCTATTGTCAAACAATGGCTGTTTGTTGACCAAGTTATATAATTGCTGATTTCTGCCATGTTCCCTCTTTTTATGTTTTCAACACAATTTATACTTTAATCTCAATTAGTATTAAGCTTTAATCTAAGTGGGTTTTTCCCCCCACACCTTGCCGAAAACGCTGTGCGTATTAATGTTTGTAACTCATCTTCTGTGTATGTACTTTTACCTGAATAGACATTTTTTTTTTTAGAGCCGGTCGGCCGAGCGGACAACACGCTGGACTTGTGATCCTGTGGTCCTGGGTTCGATCCCAGGCGCCGGCGAGAAACAATGGGCAGAGTTTCTTTCACTCTATGCCCCAGATACCTAGCAGTAAAATAGGTACCTGGGTGTTAGTCAGCTGTCACGGGCTGCTTCCTGGGGGTGGAGGCCTGGTCGAGGACCGGGCCGTGGGAACACTAAAAAAAAAAGCCCCGAAATCATCTCAAGATAACCTCAAGATAGAGAGAGATGTGAGTTTAAGCACTTTTTTATTTTTTTTTTCTACTTAAAGTTCATCAAGTCTCTCATAAGTTATATTTATTATGTTTGATATAATTGTTCTTATTCTTTTCCCTTTAACTTAACCTCTTTATGATCTTTGTGTATTTATTTATTTATTTATTTATTTATATACAAGAAGGTACATTGGGTTTGTGAGAATACATAGCATAGTATTCACAATCTTGTAAAGCCACTAGTATGCACAGCGTTTCGTGCAGGTTCTTAATCTAACAGATAATTTTAAGTAGGTAAATTCTAGCAGAATTAATAAAATGATAACAAATACATTGCAAGAAAAAAAATGAGATGAGAGAGATTAGTAAGTATATTAAAGCACATTGGTATATAAAAGATCTGACTGATTACATTGACAGCTTGATTGGTAATTTAAACAAGATTAATAGACACCATACAGCAGATTGGCAGCACATACAAGAAGACAGCAATGATCACAGTGATAAAGATGTTCAGATTGGGTACAAAAAGATTGGGAGACTGGTAGCAATAGATACAGATAAACAATATTAATAGACACCATACAGCAGATTGGCAGCACATATAAGAAGACAGCAATGATCACAATGGTAAAGATGTTTGGATTGGGTACATAAAGATAGGGAGATTGGGTAGCAATAGATACAGTGCAATTTTAAAGCAAAAGGTAAAACACTATGAAGATGAAATAAGGTACTTTTTAGTATTGTTTTTGAATGACGTAAAAGTTGGACAGCTTTTCAATTCAATAGGGAGTGAGTTCCATAGACTGGGTCCCTTTATTTGCATAGATTGTTTACACAGATTAAGTTTAACTCTGGGGATATCAAAGAGATATTTATTTCTGGTGTGGGGATAATGGGTCCTATTACATCTGTCCAGGAAGAGTTTCAGAGCAGGATTTGCATTTAAGAACAGGGTTTTGTAAATGTAGTTGACACAAGAGAATTTATGGAGTGAGATTATGTTTAGCATGTTTAGGGAGTTAAACAAGGGGGCTGAGTGTTGTCTGAAAGCAGAATTTGATATTATTCGGATAGCAGATTTTTGCTGGGTGAAATGGACTTGAGGTGGTTTGCAGTGGTTGAACCCCATGCACAGATACCATAGTTAAGATAGGGATAGATTAGTGCATAATATAGAGAGATGAGAGCAGAGTTAGGTACATAATATCTGATTTTGGAGAGTATACCAACTGTTTTAGAGACTTTCTTAGTTATGTGTTGTATGTGGGTGCTGAAGTTGAGTCTCTTGTCTAGGAATAGGCCAAGAAACTTTCCATCATTTTTATTGCCAATGTTTACATTGTCTATCTGAAGCTGAATTGCATTTGCAGATTTGCTTCCAAATAAGATGTAGTAGATCTTTTCTATGTTAAGTGTTAGTTTGTTGGTTGACATCCATAAGTGGACTTTTTTTAGTTCATTATTAACAACATTATTTAGTGTATGTGGGTTGGGGTTAGAGTAGATGAGGGTAGTATCATCAGCAAACAAAATAGGTTTCAGAATGTTAGAAACATTAGGCAGATCATTGGTGTATATAAGAAACAGGAGAGGTCCCAATATGCTGCCCTGTGGCACTCCAACGGTTATTAGTAGAGTGGGAGAGGTTATATTATTGATGGCTACACATTGGTGTCTATCACTAAGATAGGATTGGATATAGTCCAGTGCATGGCCTCGGATTCCATAATGATGGAGTTTATGTAAGAGGTAATTGTGAATAACAGTATCAAAGGCCTTTCTCAGGTCAATGAAGAGTCCAATCGGAAACTCATTTTTGTCAAGTAAATTATATCAAGGAGACTAATAATTGCATCGATGGTACTCTTTTGGGAGCGGAAGCCAAACTGACAGGGGCTAAGAATATCGAATTTTACGAGATAGGAGTAGAGCTGTTTGTAGATAATTTTTTCAAATATTTTTGAAAGTTTGGGTAGGTTTGATATTGGTCTATAATTGTTTATGACTGCCGGATTACCTCCTTTATGAACTGGCGTTACTCATGCTTTTTTTAAGGATATCAGGGAAGGTATGACACTCAAGGGATTTGTTGAACAGCAGAGCTATAGGTGGCGCAAGGGCTTGGGAGTCGGTCTTGTAGACAATGGATGGGATTTCACTGATGTTCCCAGCTTTGGTTTTTAGTGAGTGTATGATGGACACTCATCCTCGGCTTTATTTATTGTCCATCCAATTTTATTGGCTTTATAAAGTTTGTTCTTGTTCTTTTACCTTTAACCTAACCTTTCTAAGAGTTTATATTTTTTATTTAGTCTGTAGAGTTTATTTTCTCCATTAGAAATCTTTATGACTGCAGCGAGGATGAAAAACTCTGAAAAAATTCAGTCTTAGAACGGTATAGAGCGTATATTTTCTACATTCTTTAACAAACTCCTATAAACATATTTTTTATGAACATGGGAAACTGTAATATTTTTCCTAAAACTGGCATCCCTCCCAAAGTTCGTTAAATCCGGTGTGACACAGCGAGGACTCCCCCCCCTCCCCCAAAAAAAAAAATCGTAGCTAAGGGGGTCTATTTTCCTTGACCGAAAACGAAATTTTGTCACTAAGCTGTACATCGCACTACTGAACTATTTGACATTCACCAGAGTGTAGTAGGAAGAGATGCTGGTGTTGAGGATTTGATTCGATCTTTGTTGTAATAGTTTGGAGGCTCCTGTTGGGGTAGAGCAACGTATCTTGCTAGTTTGGGTGCCTGGTTGGTGGTAAATAATTCATTGTGTCGGGGGACTGGCAGCCATTTTATACATGCAGTACATGTTAGGCTTATATCATGAGGTCTAGGTCGCCATCCTCCAGGGTCGACTTACTGACCCTTCTCAAGTTGCAACCCCACAACACGCTGACTGACTCCTGGGAACCTATTTACTGCTAGATGGAAAGGGGGCACCGAAAGGGGGCACAACTTATTGGACCGCCGCTAGCACCATTGTAACATTGGTTAAAATAACACCATTGTAAAACCGGGTAAAATAGTCACCATTGTGACCTCTATTATGATTACTAAACTAATAATATAACTACTACTACTTATCCTGAGTAACACTTCCTGATCAGTTGCACTTGGTAACACTGTTATTGAACACTGGAATATAAGCTGACATATGATGGTTACACCGAACCAAAAGGTATGCTGCCAACAAGGAAATGCCACACAGGATTAAATACGCTGCCACCATCTGCCTTTGACCATTGAGACTAATCAAGCAACGAGGCAAGAAACATTGCTTGACTTGGAGAGTACTTTCTATGACTGTCATTAATTATGGGACGGTTGTCAGCCACTATATCCAAAAGACTGAGAGGATTCAACAATTGACACAGACGGGAAATTTAACATGAGTTTATTGAGATACCAAATTATACTAAACACCACTTATAAATCCTACTCTAACACTGGCAAAAAGTTTAAGTAATTTAGACATGGAACAAAACCTCAGAGATCACACACATACCTTAAGACCTCTGTCTCTCCATCCGGTGGACACTGTCTCTCCTGGCTGTGGATGTCCTTCACAGACCCTCTCTCGATCCCGGGCACCCCGTACTCTGTCCCTCTAAGTCTCTACAGGACCTCTATATACACCTCACAAAGGGGGGGGGGAAGATTTATTGTGCTACCTACACCAAGAAATAAGAGGTCGGCCACACGTGCACAAACACTCAAGAATTTTCATCAACTTGTTTGACATTCACCACACTGTTCAAGAGAGGAGTTATTAATTACGTGTGTGACTGACCTCTGACCTGGCTAAAAGGGGGAAATCCATGTATGTTTACACACAAGAATCTGTGGTCTCATTCCACCACCCCCCTGACAAGAGTAACATGAAATATTACATACTTGAAACTATGCTGACTAAGACTAACCCAGGAATTTTTTAATCAACATACAAGATAACCGGAGGTCATCTGGGCTGACCTCTTGAAGGCTTCCTGGGTGTGAACTCTAGGGGGGGGGGTCATGGGTGTTACAGCTCCCTTTCCCCGGAGTTAAGACAAAATCGGTGTATGAAATTAAGCCCAATTTTGTCTTATCCTAACTCAAATACCAAAAAACCCTAAAAAAAAAAATTGCCAGTGACATATTGATAAAAGTAAACTAACTAAATTAACATGATGCAAAGTACATTATACAGTTACACTTCAGTAAGAACAACACATAAATGTACAATGAAAGAAACAAAAGTACAAAAAAAAATCTTGCAAAAGTACAAAAAGATACCCTCACACATGATACAATTCCGAATATCATAATATGACAAAAGTATATAAAAAAAAAAGACAAATCCCGACTGCACACAAGGCAGTCCAGCAAGACTTCCCCGAAGGCTGGAAGACAAAACAAAAAATCGCCTTAAAACTAGCATGACATATAAAAAAATCTAATGGAACAGGAAAATTACAAGTAAACTAAAAATAATATAATGTCAAAAATACAAAATGAAACAAGGCTACATAATACAACCCTGAGTTACAAATATGGCAATAAAGAATACTATGAACAATGACATATCCTGCCTGCACACTAGGCAGGCTAGCAAGTCTTCCTCAGAAGTCTGAAGAACAAAACATACAAAATAAAATGATCAACAACATAAAAAAATATATATATAATATTCCTATTCTAAATAAAAATGAAGTAATAAAAAATAACAGGTAACCTTAACCAAGTGGGACATACCCCAAACATCTGCTGGGTACCTCATGACCCACAGCCAAAAATGAGTTATACAAGTTATAAAACATGGTAAAAATACAAAAACAACTGACATCAAAACTCTGCAACAGAACCGTACGTTACAGAACACTTGTCGGCCAATCCAATACCGCACAAGACAATAGTGCCAGGGTCAATCTCCATGCACCTGCGCACACGATAGTAAGACTACCTCTCTACCACAACAGAAACATTACTTAACATTACAACATTTTATTGAAATATAAAGGCATGCAAATATTAAAAAAAAATATGTACCCATACACTGGTACCAAACAGGGAACCTGGACACTCATCACCAGGACAGACTTATTACATAGACACATACATGAAACAAAGTAATAATAAATTGCAAGAAAAAGTTTGTGCTAGAGACCCAAGTCATCTAGCTAAGATCACTGTCTAGGACCACTTTTCTAGGTCTAGTTTCTTTTACATCCTCATAAATGTAACACTTTTCCAACTGATTAGACAAAACTATTTGACACCGTTAATAATAGAGTCATTTCTCTGAACCATCATTCGTAAATCTTGACACAAGTTTCATGTTGATATACGCGTTTTCTATTGCGCATCCGTTTTATACTCTCGCATGGTGGCCTGATGTTGGAGACCTGATGTTGGAGATCTGATGTTGGAGATCTGATGTTGGAGATCTGATGTTGGAGATCTGATGTTGGAGATCTGTTGAAGGTCCAGCGTCTGCCCGTCGATGATGCCTGCATATACCCTGAGATCTTCTTGCAACAGCTCTGGGGTACGTCTGGTGACAGAGCGAGTCTACTGGTGACAGACTCCTCGTCAAGCTGCCCAACTGCTCGAAGGTGGTGGCGTGAAGAGCAGCGGCGAGTGACCGCGGCCGGGGACGTGGCCGGTCACAGGTGAACGGTGTGGGAGAGATGTATGGAAGCACATCTCACATCCAGTTGCTTGAAGCTGAAGGTCGATGATGAGTGACAGCAGCTACATAGCAGGAGTCGTGACAGCAGGGCAGAGAGTGTGACGTCAACGATGTCTTGCAACAGAAGTAAGCAGGTGCAGGTTTTGAGGCGTGGGTGGCGTGGCGGCAGGCCAGGTGGATCCCGACTTCAGCTCCTGGGGCCCATCACTGTACAGGCGTTGCTTGTGTCACATTCTACTGAGCCGGTACGCCTTATCGCGCATGCCCTAATGTGCCTGACCTTGGGCCGATGGTGCGAAACGTGCACCCTATTGGCGAGTCAAGCACACAAAGTAGGGAGGTGCCATTGGAATGTGACCGCCTCGTTGCACATCTTGGTGGAGTCAGTGATGTGGCATCCCCAAGGACGAGGGGGAACTGGTAGGTGACTGCTGCCGGCATACCCGCTTGTTGACCTCGCGCCTCCACTTCCGGTGTGCCTGCACGGTGTGTTGCAGCAGGCAGGTGGGTGCTTCTGATGATGAACTGCAAGACTGGGGCCCACCATGGTACGTTGACATCTGGACAGCTGTGCTCTGCTGGCTTGAACTCTGGCTTGGACAACCTCGTGTGGTGGGAGGTGTCGGCTGGGTGAATGGTGTGACTATCACCCTCCCAGGTAACCGAGTGGTGGGGTTACTGGGATTGTTGGGAGGGGGTGGGGTGTAACGTAACCCCCTCTCCACTGTACCAGAGGGGTGACCCCTCTGGCCTCAATGTTGGTTCACGAGTAGCAGGTACCGGGGACAGAGCGGTGTGGACAAGCAGACCTGGGGAAGACAGATTAACACTCCGACTGGCGGAAACAAGGACTCTCCCCTGGGCTTTGGTGACAGGGTACAGCCCAAGGGTAGGTAAGGCATGAACTCTGAATACATTCCATGACAAAATCTCAAAACAATTGCCAGTTTAAAAACTCTGATAAAAACTACTAAGGGGCAAGACAACTTACTAAAACTCTCCCTGCCTCGCCCGTGACCTCGTTAACATAGGGTGACAAGGCTGACCCTGGGTACCAATGAGAGTTGACAGAAGGTCCTCCTCTCCATCCTGGGCAAGCCCAGCTGGGTCAGTCAACTCAGAAGGGTCAGGAATGGGAATCGCTGAAGGCAGTTCCAGTTCCTCCCTGGCAACGTAACACTTTAATTTGTTGACATGAATAGTTGTGTCACCCTGGTCATCAAAAATTCCCCTGATCAGAAAATTAACTGGTCCAAGCTTCTTAATTACTCTGTATGGTCCACGCCATCTAGGTGCTAGCTTCCTACTTTGATTGGCAGGTGCCTTTCATTTAACCTCATAACCAAGCTTCCCTCTCTAAGTGTCAACGGTTGAACCTTCTTATCATAATAGTGCGCATACCGGCTCCTCGCAGTCTTAGAAGCCTCAGCGGCAATCCTCCAAGCATTTCGCATTTTAGAGAGGATTTCTGAAGGATAATCCTCACCGTACACAATCTCGTGTCTGTTAAGCAGACCTGATGGGAAATTACATGAGCGCCCCGTGAAAAGCAGCAGTGGTTGAGTGTTAATTGACTGATGAATGGCAGTGTTCAAGGCTAGTTGAACATAGGGGAGTTGTTCATCCCAGGTGGCAGCATCTTTCTCTGCAAGAATTGCTAGCATATCCTTGATTGTACGATTGGTTCTTTCAGTCATACCGTTTGCTTGCGGATGGTAAGCAGTCGTGAGGGCTGTTGTAGTTTCTAAAATTTTACAAACTTCTTTAAAAGTGTTACCAACGAACTCTTGACCTCTGTCAGATACTAATACTTTAGGTGGTCCAAACACAGTGACAAATTTACTTAAGAAAGCGTCTGCAACAGTCTGCGCGTCCTTACGAGGAAGAGCAACCAAGGTAGTGAACCGGGACAGATGGTCCACTAGAACCAACACGTAGCGATTACCCGAATGACTACTATGTAAATCAATCAAATCTGCTCCCACACGATCTAAAGGCTCAAAAATTTCAGGGAACTCTTGTAGTGGCGCCTGTACCTTAGGGGTACCTTTTCGTCGTTGGCAGTTGGCACAAGATTTAACAAACTTAGTTATATAAGATAACATCCCAGGAAAATAGAATAAAGTTTTTGCTCTCATATAGGTCTTAAAGACCCCAGGGTGACCAGCGATCTTAGATGCATGCGCGAGTTTCACGGCCGATGATCTTAACGCGTCGGGGATGACTAACTGATAAACCGCACGATCTTTCATGTCGTTAACATAATATAGGACACCCTTCTGCAGGTCAAAATGCTGCAGGGGAAAGTTACCTTTCTTCATAGGGTATTTACCACCCTCCAAATATTCAATTATTTCCTTCCATCGCTGTTCTCCCATTTGAAATTCTCTCATTTTATCACTTGCAATAGTTTCAATGTTGACATTTACGTTAACTGACGCGATGTTCCTACTCAAGGTGTCTGGCACAACGTGAGATGGACCAGGCTTATACAGGATCTGAAACGAGTGAGCTGACAGCTCATGAGACCAACGGGACATCCGGGGACACTTTGTTTTCTTTTTAAATATATATGTGAGAGCTCTGTGATCTGTGAAAATAACAAAATGACGTTGGAATAGGTAAGGCTCAAAATAACGAACACTTTCAACCACAGCAAGTGCTTCCTTGTCTGTTGCTGAGTATCTAACCTCAGGTCCCTTCACTTTTCTACTGAAATACGCCACAGGGTGAGGATGGTTCTCTGAATCACGCTGCATTAAGCACCCTCCTATGGCAACACCACTAGCGTCTGTATGCACCTCCCACTCCTTATCAAAGTCAGGCACAGCTAATACTGGGGCGGTAATTAATTGACTTTTGAGTTTAGTATAAGCCTCATCATGTTCTAATGTCCACATAAATTTAGCATTCTTCTTTACAAGGTCAGTTAAAGGCGCTGTATACTTGCAAACCCCTCAATATGGCGGCGGAAGTATCCGGCTGCTCCCAGAAACCGGCGCACATCCCTTGCTGACCTAGGCCTGGGCATCTCAGCAATGGCGCGGCATGAGTCTGGGTCAGGGCGGATGCCATCTGTGCTCACCTGGAACCCCAGAAACTTGAATTTCTGAGATGCCAGGGTGCACTTGTTAATATTTAATTTGAAACCTGCCTTGTCTAACAATGAAAGTGTCTCAGTCAAGTCCCGAAGGTGTTCATCAAACGACCTGGAGTAAATAACCACGTCATCCAGGTATGCTAATGAATGTCTACCCAACACAGGGCTGAGGATGAAGTTAATAGCCCTCTGAAATGATGAAGGGGCTGTCTTGAGCCCAAAAGGCATGCGCTTAAACTGAAACTGGTGAACCCCATCAGAGAACGCTGTTTTCTCACGGTCCCTAACTGCAACCGGAATGGCCCAATATGCTGACTTAGCATCCAGAGTCGAGAAATACTTGGCTGCCGCGAACTGATCTATAATTCCTGAATCCGAGGTAAGGGGTACACGTCCCCTTTGTAATTTCATTAACTTTCCGATAGTCGACACAAAACCGGTAACTACCATCCGGTTTGCGCACCAGCACCACCGGAGACAACCATGGTGAAGTACTTGGTTCTATAACTCCCTGTCTTAACATCTTCTGACACTCCTCTCTGATAGTTTTCTTAGCCTGTTCCGGGAGCCTCCACTGTCTCGTATACACGGGCTCGTGATCACCTGTTGGAATGGTGTGCTCAATTCTGTCTAACAACCCAATTTGATCGTCGTCCGTTGCAAATAATTTGGGGAACATCCGCAAAACTTCCCGCACCCGTTTCCTATCTAACTGTGGAATGTGCTGTAAATCTAGAGCTGATATTAATTTATTCAAATTGTTGGTATCGCAAGGTGGCGTGAGCACCGTTGTGCTGTGCTTAGAAGTCTTACCAGTGTCTTTAACATTAAGAGCGCCACATTGCACAGTGTCTGTAAGTGTTTCAAGATGGGTCTGATTGAAAGATCGATGTCTCCTCTAAGATAATACCATGAGACACCCGATCACCCACTCTGAAGCGGTAGGTCTTGTGTGAGAGATTGACTACAGGTATGAGGGCACCTTTGTCCAGGACAACAATTAAGTGGTGGGGAATTAATAGTTTATCAAACCTGCCAGCCACCAGAAGGGTAGACCAGGCTGGATATGACGACCCACGGCCACCCTAAGGAATCTAAATGACCGTGGTGGGCAAGTTTGCTTGTCAAAAGCATGTAAAATACACGACTTCTTATTATTGTCTGGAAGAGACTGAAATAAAAACTTTGCATAATTGGCATGATGTTTCTGCTTCCGCTGGATGGAAGCTACAACCGGTGGATGGTCAGTCAATGTCACCGGGATAAGATACAGTGCCTAATTTCAACCGGCAATGTCTCGACCCTTTCTCAGCAGACAGAGAATATGAGAACCTGTGTAAGAAATCCATGCCAATCAAGATATCACCCGGATAAGCAAGATTCTGAACCACTGTACAAGTGTGAGGGTACGACCCATCATGACCTATTTCAAAATTAATTGTGGCCTGACCCAAGATGTCAATTTGTCCCCATTAACTGCTGTGAGCTGTTTACTACAACGTTTAAGCCGTGCTTGTTTGAATTTGCTGAAGGCTGAACTCTTAATGAGTCGTTGCTTGGCTACCTGTGTCCATGAAAGCAATCAAACTCTCACCCTCAACTTTGACTTCAAAAGTAGGCCGACCATCCTTAAAGTAATCTGGTGACGGCACTTCCTTAAGTCGAACACTCGTACACGCTTTCCTAAAATGACCTTTTCCATGACAGGTCCAACATTTCTCCTTACTAATACTACTTAATGTGTAAGAAATCTTACCACAAGTACAAACTACCCCGGGGAGGCAACACTGGGGGGATGGGCGGGGGGAAGCAGGGTGGGGGTGGGGAATGTTGGAGGGGGAGGATATGACAGGAGGTATGAGGGAGGCGGGGAGGGCTGGTGGGGGGTTGAGGGACTGGGCGCAGGGCGGGGAGGATGGAAGTGGAGGGAGAGTGGAGGGCGTGTGGATGAGTGACACCGACTCGGGGTGGGGCGGGGGGGTGGAAACTGAGTGGAAGGAGTGTGAGGGTGGACGGGTGGAGGGGACAATGCTGAGAGGGGAGGGGCTGAACAAGCAAGGGTGGGGTGGAGTGACCTTGAGTGGGGATAGTGGGGACGGTGGAAGGAAGTGGAGGAGGGTGGGTGGAGGGAACAAGGGCGGGTAGGGTGGGTGGGAACTGGGTGGGGGAGGTGTTGGGAACTTGAGGTGGGAACTGAGTGGGAATAGAGGGGGATTGCAATCCTATTGAGAACCCCTCCATTCTGATAACATCTGAGTGGACATATAAAATCAAACAAAATGCCAATAAAGATACAATTCCACAAAATAACACAATATCTGTAACTTTGTCACCGAGCGTCATATTAACTTGAAATTTTAACACAATGTTCTATGTAACGAATGAACATTGAAAAGTAAATCACAACATACGCACACTCACTGTAAACACAATATAGACCGCGCGGAGCGTCTGGGTAAAGATGGAAGGACATATGACAGTACCCTTCCTGAGTGGACGAGAGTTATGACTGCGCGCCCAAGATGAAACAGGTGTTGACAGCTCAGTATAAACAATCCCACAGATCGTCGCATGAGAAACACATGTACACACATGTGCACACAAGAGGCGGTCAGGTGCACAAACAACCTTATTGACACTGAAATTCCTTACACTTATGAAAAGAATCTGAGAAAAATAATGAAAACAAAAAGTCATAATACACTTAACTATGAATTCCCTTAACTAATTGTAAGACTACTCTTAACTAATTGTAAGACAACTCTGAACGAATTGTAAGACTACTCTGAACGAATTGTAAGAATACTCTGAACGAATTGTAAGACTACTCTGAACGAATTGTAAGACTACTCTCGTGGTGATTAAACTACGATTGTTCTTCGGTGAGCTACAACCGGTAGCTACGTCTGACCCGCCCTTGGGGAAAAACATCCAACACTAGCAGCCGTCCTCCCTAAGACACAATTCAAGACTACTCTCGTGGTGATTAAACTACGATTGTTCTTCGGTGAGCTATAACCGGTAGCTACGTCTGACCCGCCCTTGGGGAAAAACATCCAACACTAGCAGCCATCCTCCCTAAGACACAATTTAAGACTGGAATGTTTGAAGTCAGCCTCGCTGCAAAACATGACTCCCTCTATGATGATAACTCAGCCACACTCTAGGCGACAGTACGCCGTCTGCGGCCTTTCCGTTAAAATCTAGAACTCGAGGCAACTCCTAGTACTTCAGAAATATATCAGTAAGCGTCCGTCACTGATAATTTCCCAGACAACCTGCCGAACAGATCGCTGTACAACATATAACTGTGTTGTACACCCCTGAAAGCTATGCAGAGAAACGAGAACTAATTTCTGTCCATAGATTTCAGAGCAAAGCGCATACCCCAAACTTTTCTCTAGTTTCCCGTATGACGCACTAAATCATAACACTTAAAATACGTGTGGCTCCGAGCAACGAAATCGCGAGCCCGCCTATACAAACAAACAACGACCCGAGCGGCCCGGCGCGCAGAACCCCCAATAAAGTGTGAACACACCCACAACTTATTGGACCACCGCTAGCACCATTGTAACATTGGTTAAAATAGCACCATTGTAAAACCGGGTAAAATAGTCACCATTGTGACCTCTATTATGATTACTAAACTAATAATATAACTACTACTACTTATCCTGAGTAACACTTCCTGATCAGTTGCACTTGGTAACACTGTTATTGAACACTGGAATATAAGCTGACATATGATGGTTACACCAGAACCAAAAGGTATGCTGCCAACAAGGAAATGCCACACAGGATTAAATACGCTGCCACCATCTGCCTTTGACCATTGAGACTAATCAAGCAACGAGGCAAGAAACATTGCTTGACTTGGAGAGTACTTTCTATGACTGTCATTAATTATGGGACGGTTGTCAGCCACTATATCCAAAAGACTGAGAGGATTCAACAATTGACACAGACGGGAAATTTAACATGAGTTTATTGAGATACCAAATTATACTAAACACCACTTATAAATCCTACTCTAACACTGGCAAAAAGTTTAAGTAATTTAGACATGGAACAAAACCCTCAGAGATCACACACATACCTTAAGACCTCTGTCTCTCCATCCGGTGGACACTGTCTCTCCCGGGCTGTGAATGTCCTTCACAGACCCTCTCTCGATCCCGGCGCCCCGTACTCTGTCCCTCTAAGTCTCTACAGGATCTCTATATACACCTCACAAAGGGGGGGGAGGGGAAGATTTATTGTGCTACCTACACCAAGAAATAAGAGGTCGGCCACACGTGCACAAACACTCAAGAATTTTCATCAAACTTGTTTGACATTCACCATACACTGTTCAAGAGAGGAGTTATTAATTACATGTGTGACTGACCTCTGACCTGGCTAAAAGGGGGAAATCCATGTATGTTTACACACAAGAATCTGTGGTCTCATTCCACCACCCTGCCTGACAAGAGTAACATAAAATATTACATACTTGAAACTATGCTGACTAAGGCTAACCCAGGAATTTTTTAATCAACATACAAGATAAACCGGAGGTCATCTGGGCTGACCTCTTGAAGGCTTCCCTGGGGTGTGAACTCTAGGGGGGGGGGTCATGGGTGTTACAGTGTTCGTTAAATCCGGTGTGACACAGCGAGGACTTCCCCCCCCAAAAAAAAATCGTAGCTAAGGGGGTCTATTTTCCTTGACCGAAAACGAAATTTTGTCACTAAGCTGTACATCGCACTACTGAACTATTTTGACATTCACCAGAGTGTAGTAGGAAGAGATGCTGGTGTTGAGGATTTGATTCGATCTTTATTGTAATAGTTTGGAGGCTCCTGTTGGGGTAGAGCAACGTATCTTGCTAGTTTGGGTGCCTGGTTGGTGGTAAATAATTCATTGTGTCGGGGGACTGGCAGCCATTTTATACATGCAGTACATGTTAGGCTTATATCATGAGGTCCATGTCGCCATCCTCCAGGGTCGACTTACTGACCCTTCCCAAGTTGCAACCCCACAACACGCTGACTGACTCCTGGGAACCTATTTACTGCTAGGTGAAAAGGGGGCACCGATAAATGCAAGACCTTGTATATGGGGCATACAAACCCATGCTACAACTACCAGATTAAGAGTTCTTAATTTGCACAACAAGTGGGAGGGCAGATAACAAAAGCTAATCAAACCCCTGCGAATAATCAAGTGTACCTTTACTTTTAAGGAAAAGAAGGTAGTGATTTTTTATTTATATACAAGAGTTCTTACATTCTTATAAAGCCACTAGCAGTCTTAGTTCAGTTCATTTATTATGCACCCCATACCCATCTTGTGGGCGGTAGTGGAAAGGGTTACAGAGGCACATAGTGGGCTCAGGGATTGGACCAGCACGCATAGCATTTTGGGATGGTTCTTAATCCTATTTTTTCTCAACCAGGTATACTCATTCTCTAGTGGGTAAACAGAGGCTACCCTTAAGGATTGGCGCCCAATCAATCCTCCCCGACCAGGAGACGAACCCTGGCCAAAGCGCTCACGAAGCGCCTGGCGAGTGTTTTACCACTGCGCCACAGGAGCTGCTGTAAATCAATTGAATAAATCTCTGGTGCACCCCCATTTGGATTACTGTATCCAAGCATGGAGACCTCATCTTCAGAAGGACATAGCTGCTCTGGAGAAAGTGCAACACCGGGCAACAAAAATCATTCCAGAACTAAGATAACTCTCATACAAGGAACGGCTGATGGCCATAGGGCTAACAACACTACAAACCATGTATTACAGGGCGGATCTCATCGAAACTATTGCAATACTGAACAAGTTGGAGGATGTTGATCCGGACTATTTAAAAAAATCAGATGTACCACAAACAAGGAGCAACAGTTTCGAGCTCATCAAACCATAATGCAGGACTGAAAGCAGGAGATGCGTTTTCATCCAGAGGGTTATAAACCTACGTAACCACCTACCTACCGAAGTTGTAAACAATGCCAAAACGCTGTTGTATTTTAAAATCCATCTTGAAAAAAATTATCAGGACCAATGTGGAGACCTCTGATCCCTGCTGGTTAAGAGGACCAGATAACAGAGTAACACTGTGAGAGCACCAGCAGACGCGTCCTGGTTGGTCAGAGGACCAGATAACAGTGTAACAAGGCAGCTATTATCTCCCATAATTCCATGTATGATTAACCATCCTGTGAGATGAGAATAATAGCTGTACCTATGGCTAGTTCGTGATCTACACCGTCTAGTATCTCATATCTAAGTCTAAGTCTAAGCCGAGCAGTAGTAACATCTACTGCTCTTCATCTACTTCTGAGAACGAAAAGATACGTGAATTCAAAGACAATTCTATAACCAATGTTCCTAAGTAAGTAACATCTACTGCTCTTCATCTACTTCATCTACAACTCTGGCCCCAGACATCACTCGGTACCCCTACTCAAATCTCTGAATATGTTAGATATTAAGTCACTGCACATTCTCTCATGTGTATCATACATATATAAAACGCTGAACTGTAATGCCAATCCTGAACTCAAAAGCTTCATTGCTGGTTGTAACAGAACCCATGAGCACCACACCAGAAATAAATACAGTTTTGATATTCCAAGAGTACGACTTAATCAAACTAGAAATGCTCTACAAATCAAGGGACCCAGAATGTGGAATGACCTTCCCAATCATGTTAAAGACTGTACCCCTCTTAACCAGTTTAAGATTAAAACTAAACACTACCTAATAAATTCCCTGTAACCTACCTTACCCCTCTATTGTCAACCCATGTCTGTTATTTTTTTTTTTTAATCAATGCTGTTTGTCAACCTTTTGTATTTGTGCTGCTTTTTCAGTCATGTTCCCCCTTTTTTTATCTTTATTTGTATTTGTTCTCAACACATTTTATTCTTTATGCTCAATTAGTATTAAGTTCTAGATATTAATGTTTTTCCTGCCCGAAACGCATTGCGTAATAGTGGCCAGTGTTGTTGACGTCTGAGGGTGGTGTGTTGGCCTTAGGTTAAATGTTGCAGTGAAGGTGAACCATAAGCAACTGTGCTGGTGTACTTGATTCTAAAGCAACTAAAGAGGTCGGTGCCCTCCCGTGACCCTGCAGGTGCCAACACTCCTCCCACCCCTCCTATGCTAACGAGTGAACACTGTGCTATTAGCTGTTCAATGTACGTGATGCTGCATGATTATCTGCAGCTCACTACCCAGCGAGCAGTTTCATCGATGGACATGCCTTCTTGTTACCACTGATATTATTAATCTGCATAAATGACAAGCTAAAGGAATCATGGCAACCGCCCTTGTCCCAGGTGAGTCGCCGCTGCTGCCAGATGTGCATTCAGCAGCCCAGATTGTTCCTGATTCACCTGCTGCTGGTACACAAGTCTCTCTCCAGGTAGGAGAGAGCCAAGAAGAAAATGGGGCTTTATTCCAAGAGGTGGTGAGCAAGAGGAAAAAAATGCGACTACAGCGGGAAAGAACTCCACTAACCCGCGTGATCTTCCCTCCTGGCACTGGTCTTGCTGACAGATTTCGGTGGTTTTCTGCAGCCTCCAAAGCCCATCACACTAAACGAATGAAGATAAACAGAGATGAAGACAATCATGTCTTTGTCACGGATGATGACGCATTGATTAACGACTTGTTAACACAGGAATATGCTGGGATAAAAATGTTGCAAGCACCGTGTGATGACTCAGTGAAGGTGAAAATCGTTTTTTTTGGTGTTAACAAGTGCATTGACCCAGAGTGTTTCCGGTCCGAAAATGTGCAAAACCCACACCGTACTAAGAACGACCTCATCGTTGCAAGCTGGACAGCAACAACGGAGATCCCCAAGCGACTCTCAGTGCCCCTAGCGCTGGGTAGAACTTACAGAGTGGCTCGCTATATACCTCCACGCCGGAGGTGCTACAAATGTCAGCGTTGGGGACACACTGCAGCGCGCTGCACCTCCAGAACCCACCGATGTGCAGTGTGTGCTGGTGATCATGATTCTAAGAGGTGCTTTGACCTCTACAAAGCTGGGCAGACGGTGGAAACAAGATGCGTTAATTGTCGTGCTCCTGGCGTGATGGCAACTCACCAGAGCTGCCCAGCTGCTGCTAGGCCGCCCCCTCCTAGCAGTGTCCCGCTCTACAAGGCGCCACGTCATGATGATAGAGTGTCACCATCAGTGGAAAGTTGTCCTATGCCATCAACTACGGTGGGCCACAGCTGGCACTCTGACTCCCCGCTCACCCTTGACTCACTCTGGACAACGAAACAGCGGCGAGCGTCTCTGCCCACTCATTTGAGCACCGGGTGCCACAGTACACAGTTGCCAGGTGTGGCTCGCCCCGGCCAGCGGGGTGGTAGGTCTCCACCCCCGCCTCTCGAGGTTGGGGCCGCCACCAGCTTGGCCTCCCCTCCCCACCCACAGGCAACCTCCCAGGGTGGGAAGGTGTCTGTGAAGGTGCGGACATTTAAATGCTCTGTGGAGCGGCAGCCTGCGCTACAACATATAGATTCGGAGTTACAGCACGCTCGGGAACTTGAGTTAGACGAGATTCGCCGTCAGCACGAAGCAGATATGTTAGCAGTTAAACAGACGTATGAGCAGAAGCTGAAAGAAATAGAGCAGCGCTGTCGCTGTCACCGTGAAGAACATGGCGAGTATAGTGACCTGGACAGTAACCCACAGTCACCAGCCAGGACTGAGAGCAGTGTAGTGAGCGAGGCTCACACACCTGGTGACATAAATACCACCACTCGTCTAGCTAGTGTGCTTGATATATCGCGGCTAGAACCTGCGGAAATTGACGACCTATTAAAAACAGTGTTCCCCAAATCCTTAAAAACAAATGTCAGTGAGTTCATAAATAACAGTGCCATTGAAAAAGAAACGAGAGACAGTGTATTGCAGCTGTATTGTCTTGCAGCCAGCTGCATCACAGAACTTAGAGGGATACCAGGAGTGATACAAAGCAAAGCAAGGGGACAGTAAATTATACAAACACACATAAAAGCTTTTGGGGACTAATAATTAAATATAAACTATGGATCCCTCCACAAACTCCCCCAATACAACGGTGCTTCGTATCCTCAGTTGGAACATAGCATCACTCAGGAAAAGACTTCCTGATCTCCACCACAAAGTGACGACCGAGCCCATTGATGTCGTCTGCCTTCAGGAGTGCAGAGTTCCCACCAGGTCTCCACCCCCTAAATTACCCTCCTTTGTTGTCTATAACCTTAAATCCAGTCACTCTTGTATTTTGTATGTTAAGAAGTCCCTTCCTCACCAGCTACTCCCAGCCAAGTCAACTGAAGGGCTTCAGTATCATGGTGTGAGGATCTACGTGGGGAACTCTGCCCTCAATATCTTTAACCTGTATGCTCCTAGTGATAAGTTTAATTATACTGACCTTCCTATCTGTATTCAGACTGAGCCTACCATCATTATAGGTGATTATAACGCTAGGCATAGAAATATTGGTAATTCGCAGTTCAGCAATCGTAACGGCAACCAACTGTTGTCGCTATTAGGTAGTCACGATGATGCACAGATTGTGGGTGACCTTGAACCGACGCATATCTACGGAGGTATTCTTGATCTATGTCTCGGTTTCAACGTCTCCCACACCGTCTGTGCCTCGTCAATAGTGCCAGATATGGCGTCTGATCATCTGGCCATATTAGCCACTGTAAGCATTGGCAGCGCTATCCTCCCCGGCGGAGTGTTCAAGCGGAAGAGGCTGGCTGTGCCCATCGATCAACGAGACAATTTTGTTGCTCATGTGTCAGAATGGTACAGTTCATCTGAGCCTTCATCAGTTGAAGATTTTAACAATGAGCTCACAGGTACTATCGAGCAGTTTATAGAATCACTTGATCCATCGTCTAGGCCACGTAACCCAAATTACACTGGTCATAGCACTTATGCTTATTATAATGATTCTAAATTGCATGCACTAAAACGCACTGCCAGAAGAATTGGACTAGCTTATAGAAGGACCCGCACTGCTGAAATGCTTAAGCTCTTTCAAACGGCTCTGGCTGAGGCCAGGGAACGTATGGTAGAGCTGAGGCAGACAGACTGGGAAACTTTTGTCAGTGGTCTCAATTCTCACACGCCACTAAGTCGAGCATGGAAGGATATCAATAAGATCAAAGGGAAAAATGCTGCAGAGATTGCGCACCCTAATCCTCTGCACAGAGCAAATGAGCTTGTTGATGCTTGGGCCACCACCTCCAGCTTTGACAGTCTTCCTCTACTCACACAGAACGAATTGAATAATAAATATGCTGATAGAGCAAGGCTCCTTGACTTCATGCTTCATCAAGAGGATGACTGTGACATGCTTTTTACTGAATACGAACTAGACTCTGCTCTACATAAAGGCAAAGCTACATCACCCGGGGAGGATGGAGTTACTTACGGCATACTGCGTATGCTTCTGCTAGTTCCAGGGAATCCCTTGCTTGAATTGTATAATATGAGCTATGTAACTGGGGAGCTTCCAAAGTCATGGACCAACAGTCTTATTATTCCCATTCCTAAACCAAACCAGCAGAGTGCTTTTCGCCCAATCTCCCTCACTAGTTGTCTTTGTAAGTGTCTTGAGAGGATGGTTCTCAACCGTCTCCTTTACAGAATTAGTAACATGTTGTCTCCCCAGATATATGGCTTTACGCATGGAAAGAGTGTACATCACTGTATTACCACATTCCTCACCCTGCATACTGATAGATCATACACCACTTTCCTAGATCTTAAGTCAGCCTTTGACATTGCTAACCCACTCGTCATTCTGAGCGAACTTGCTAAAATGAATGTTGGAGGATGGCTTTTACGGTGGATAAGAGGCTATCTATCCAACAGGAAGTCATCTGTACTATTCCAAGGGCATAGGAGTGTAACGAGAGATTTTGAACTTGGCACTCCACAGGGAGGTGTCCTCAGTCCTACTCTGTTCAATGTGTTAATCAATGCACTTCTAAACTCAGTAACTAGGAGCCCAAGCGAACACATCATTAGCTATGCGGATGATATACTGATCCACACCAATGGGTATACCAACACCCAAAATGTTCTGAACTCTGTATTGCACACATGTCAGGAACTAGGCTTGGTCATCTCAGTAGAGAAAACAAAGATCCTGAACCGACGCCCACCCAGGCGGGGTGGGGCCGTTCGCAAAATGCAGTTGCATGATGGCTCTCTGCTCGACTATGTAACCAGATACAAATACCTTGGTCTTGAAGTTCCACTGTACCGCAATGTTGTAGCCAGACTGGGTCGCCAATGTAGAGAGAGGCTCCGTGCTCTCAAGGCTGTGGCAGGCTACCATCCAAGCTATGGTGCAAATGTGAGAATTGTCAAAATGATGTATCTCTCATATATTAGGTCTCTGATTGATTATGCTGCACCCATGCTTGCTCTAGTGCCTGAGAGAATGCTTGGAGGGCTGGAAAAGATGCAAAACGAAGCCATGAGGATTATCCTCGGATGCCCCCGTACAACTAAATTACTAAACATGAGGAAGGAACTGAATATTTCATGTGTAAGTGATCGTATCACTGAAATTAATGCTTTAATTGGTATCAAGATGCTTAGGCTAACCCACCCTAACCCCTGCACTGAAGCCCTCCAAGCCTTCTTCCTTGAAGGTCAGCATCCCTCCAAATGGATTACTGTAACTGCCAATGTGCTCAGAATGTATAACTTTCATCACCCCCACCAAGAGAGACAACAACAACACTTTCCTGCCCCATGGGAGATCACTCCTTTCCAAATTACTGTTCCCCCTTTCCCACCCAAGAAGCTGATTAAAGAACAGGCCTTGCTTCGACAAGAAGCAAAGTACAATGCCTTAAGCCAAATTGATGCTTTAGTCAGAGAGCGCTCCCTTTCCCAGATTATTTACACTGATGGATCCTTGCATCAGTCCTATGGTGCAGCTGGAAGTGCAGTTGTTGTGACAGGGAGAGATGGTTCCATCTCCCATGAGTGTGGAGCGAGACTAAGTAACTGGGCCTCCACTCTTCAAACAGAATTGGTTGCCATAATCCTTGCACTAGAGCGCGTATATGAATCCAAAGTTGACACGCTAATTGTAAGTGACTCCTTGTCATCCTTGACTGCCCTCAGCTCCCCAAGGCATAACTGTGACGTGCTTATCTCTGAAGCTAGACACAGATATAGTGAAATAATCAATGATGGAGTCAGAGTTTGTCTCCTGTGGATTCCTTCCCATATTGGTCTCCGAATGCATGATAGAACTGATGAGCTAGCCAAGACTTTTGCTCGTAAAGAGGGAATTGATTACCAACTTGGACTGCCTTTCAGCAGCCTGAGGGCAGTAATATCCCAGGAACATCAACTAAATTTCGGAGGCTTGAGGCAAAGTGAAATTCACACCAGTTACTCCATCTATCATCATTCTATTATGCATGAAGAACCGCACGTCTATGGGTCATCCAATAATGTTAGCAGACTTCTAGATGTTACCACTGCTAGGCTTAGGCTCGGCTACAAGTACCTCTGGGAGTTTGTAACATCTGCTGATGTAGATTTGACTAAATGTAAACTCTGTCAGCAGAACTATTCGCATACTTTGCGTCATTATATAATGGAATGTGAAAAAATTGCGGAATTTAGAGATAACACCATCAATAGTGTCCAAGAAATGTGTAAGTACTTCATTCACAATGATGTGCTGCCCGAAATTTTAGCGAAGTATCCAAAATTTGCTTACTGTCGGTAATGCATGCACATGACTGTAAAGCTGCCGCCCAGTTGGGTGGGTGTGGAGCAAGACTAGTAACTGTGTGACTCACTATAGATGTAAAGTGCCTTGTATAGTGACTGTTGTGAGCCTCTTGTAATGTCACTTGTGACACCTCTTTGTGTCACAAAGATTCTTGATGTGTGTATTTGTGTGAGTGATTAGATATGTATGTGTATGTATATGTGTATACGTATATATATATGTACATGTATGTATGAGGGTGTGTACATGTGTATACAACATTGATAATTTTGTAACTAGCGTCAAACATTGTTATTTGCTTAGCTAAACGAACTAGAGGGTTCAGTTCCTGAACCGATTATGTGCCTCTGTAATCCTTTACACCACCGCCCACGGGATGGGTATGGGGTGCATAATAAAGAAAGAAATTGAATTGAATTGCATTTTCAAAATATAATCCATTACCTTGGTGGAGACCGGCGAAATAATTCATTGCTACAACTACCATATATATCTTTTGAGGGATTACTTGGGCCCAAGGCTGATCAATTAAGAGGCTGGTTTGATTCCCCGCGAGGACATATGTTTTAGAAATGGTTCTATTGAAAGTATAGGTTATGGGGTCAGGAGATGCTAACAGTGAGCTCTTTAAGGCAAGGTAGGCACTCGGGTAGGGGAACACCCGTGTTACCCATAACTAAGCATAATCCATATGCAGGCGATACTTAGACCCATCGACTACACTTGTATTTATTACCCAAGCGTGTGGAGAGAGCTCCAATCTTAGACGCACATCTATATTATCTAATATGAATTGGTCTAGGGTTGTTACATCCAATACTAGGGGAAAACACATTGACAAACCTTTTTCTTTTAAATTGCTCATAAATTTTTTATCCTTGGCGGTTGCTCCAGTAAAAATGTATTTGTAAATTCGTTAGGAATTATACCGTCATCACTCCAGTCCCTACGAATGGCCCCAATTCTCCCCAAGGAAGACATTTTTGAACGGGGGTAGGGAGGTAATTAATTTAATAAACGACCAATAATTAAAATTAGAATTTGTTTCAACTACCTGCTCTCCTAAAAACACCTGGACACCTTTAAACATGGTATTTGACAAGCCATTCACAAATTCCACATAGTCATCCTCTTCCAATTTTGTGGTATCGTCATCTTTCGTTAAATATACCTTAAAGTCTATAACAATATTAGCTAGATCTAAGAAGGCGCCCTGGGTTCCAGGGATGCGGAATTCTAAGTAATTATCCCGCAAGCGTTGATTAATGGGGAGGTTGACAGGTAGAATGTCTATTTGCTGTGTAGAGGCAATTGAACTTTCCACATTACGTATTCTGTTACTTCTAGGAAATTGGTCAATAATACTGGAGCAATAATATTCTAATGGAATTTTCATCCCAGCTCCACTAGCCCCCGCCATGATCCCCCCCGAAAAGGTGAAGTATGACTGCTTACGTTAGGGAAAATACGTAATTTTTATACCCAAGACCTCGTTTACATTTTTTTTTTTTTTTTATTCTCCTAGAGAGTCGTTTAATTTTCCCACCTGTTACCAGTTTCTTTCCCACAGTTTTAAGAGCATCAATACCGTGAGTTCTCAGAGCACTCTTTACATCCCGTTTACCACTAGTTAAATCACCAAGAACATTTTTCCCAAAATCGATTGCACTCGGCGTTACAGCTTTCATGAAAAATGGTATGGCCCGTCGAGCCAAGCCAGCCAAGGTTCCAAAAAAACACCGCCAGATCTGAGATAAGGTGCTTGGAATGTGCGTATGTCATTCATCGCCCCCCTCTCATCCCATGTCTCCTAGAGGGGGGGAGGAAGATCTCCCCAAACTCCCTCTGAGAGGGGGGGATGAACGGTACTCGCATACCGACACCTCTTCGTACAATAACTGAAAGTTGTGGTAAACACTTCTATATATATATATATATATATATATATATATATATATATATATTTATAGTTTATATTGCTATACTTTAGGACGGATATGCAAGACCGCCGTAACCGACCTTCCATCTTCAAAACTAACCATTCGCCCAAACTGATCTGTTATTTTAATACTTACTTTCTCCAACGTGTTAGTGTTTAATGCCTTGTACACTAGGGGATGAGCCCCTCTAGAATATGAGTCATGATAACTGATTGCGTCCAAGATATTTACAATCTGCCCCCCATATCGGTCCGGCTCGATGACGTCACTATAGATGAGTAAATAATCACAACCTCCGTCATTGTCTGGAGGGAATGAGGCCACAACCTTGGAGGCTGTTGTAATGTCATCTGTTTTTGCCTGATAAATGGTGTATTTGCGACCGCTGTCAAAACCAAGTACATTAGCTATTCTGTGTTTAAATTGAAGACTGAGAGAATATAACGAGCCAGTACCTTCATTATTAAGAGTTGAAGCTAGTAATACACGCTCTAAAGATTGGTCATAGGAGAGGATTGCTTCTGTATTTGGGAAGTATATTTTGAAATCACTCCTGAAACTTAGTTTCATGTCAGTGACTATTTGCCGGCTAATCTCTTCTGTAATGTATTTGATGTTTCTCGATAATATGTTGGTTTTGGGGAGGAAGGTGTAAATTAGATGTTCTGGACTTTTAGAAAGAGTTCCACGTTTAAAAGTAGCATAGATATCTATGGCAGACTCCCCCTCATCCTTAATTATGGCGTTAATTCGTCTGGGTAGAAGTATGTTGACTAAAGCTACCTCATGTTTTATGAAAGGGTTTAAATGTAGTGTAGGGATGGTGTTTGTAAATGCCAAACTAGTGTTGTTGTATAAATCTCCTTGGTCGAGGCTAGTAAGATATACGTAATGTTCCTCGGCCATTGTGCACTTAAGAACTGATTGAGGGAAATAAAACAACACTACTTATATTTTATTTTATTAAAGTACAAAAGGAAATATTTGTTTTAAAGAAACTACAACAGGGGAAAGAGTCCCACAACAAAAACATTACTTTAAAAGAACAGCTGCCGCTGCTGCTGCTGCTGCTGCCGTTGTTGCTAC
>WNGS01003907.1:22073-36365 GCA_020271785.1 Procambarus virginalis
CTCAACACCATGAATCATGAGGCTATATGGGGTTCTCAACACCATGAATCATGAGGCTATATGGGGTTCTCAACACCATGAATCATGAGGCTATATGGGCTTCTCAACACCATACAAAGAAAGAACAACATGTAAAATCAATCGTTTCTTCTTTAACAGGTTCCTTTCATTTGTTGCCTTTAAAAAACTTTAAAATATGTAAAAGAAAAAATTCCAAACACTAGATTTTCATCTCAACAAATATTAGAACAAAGTCCGGTAATGAGAACAATTGTAACGTGTCATGTCCAGTGATCGAAATTTTAGACATAACAAGATCCACTGTTTCAGTTATGTCAGCAAACATTCACCACCTATACATTCACAACTGTAACCGTTAATGGGTTATATCTTAGTGTGGAATGGTTATTAAATGTTTAACAAGCAAATTCAATATGGGGGGTGTAAAATGAACAATTCCGATTGCAAATTATGAGAAAAAGTCATGGCCACAAGTAGGAGTGAGACTTAGATGGTTCAGGATGTTTTACGTACATGACGTGTGCTTGTTGATTATGCAGCAACCGCCAAAGTTGATGTTGTTCTGAACAACGCAGTGCATCTTACAGTGGAGGAATCCATGATGGCCTAAAATACTTAGCTGAAGAAACCAAACTAACAGCAGTTACAATTAAGATAAAATGCCTTGCTCAATACATTGTGACCAAAATACTGACTTCACTGAGAAAAGTTAACTATAACATACCAAACATTTAGTGGAGCTGTAACACTGTTCACATGTGCCTCCAATAGCAACTGGTTGACACATTTTACAACAAATGCTATCAATACATTGATATCACAAATATAGTCAGTGAGAAAGGTGACTAGGAAACACTTGTAGATTTCGTTGTGCAAGCACCGTTTGAATATTTACCAACACGCTTTAACATTTTGGCTCTTCAAGGAAAGAAGAATCAGACTCCCATCTGCTATGAATCACTACTGTCGGGGTGTCTCTCTCTCTCACTCAACAGTCACCACCAAGTAGTAGTAGTAGGGATAACTGTTACTTACCGTAGCCCTGCGCGTCTTCACTCAATCCTCGAGGTGCCATTGTTCACCTGGAGAGTCTCCCAGTCTACCTCCGGCCGGCCTCGTAGCCTGAAGGCGAGTGGGAACACGATCTACTCTCTTGATCATGTGCCCGCCCCGACAAAGGGATCTATTGCTAACTATAAGGTCGCCAACTGGTGTTCTCCGTGTCCAGTAACACGTCAGTGGTATTGTGGAATTGTGGTAGTAGTGGCAGAGAGCACAATAAACAAAACTGGTGACAGGCAGGTATATGTCTCAATCACTCTCTCTTTATATGGACCCAATAGCACCAAGAAATGGAGGGATAATACAAACACGAAGGTGGTTTTGTATTTTACTTAAAATATTAAAGTATTATAACTCTCTCTCAGCAACAAGGCAACGAAGTACATGAACAGCAAAACCCTCCCTCTTCATGAACCTGGAACACGTCGTGACGGCAACACTCCCCCGCCTGTAATTCTCACGGTCCAAATTCAGTATTATCAAGCGTTTGGCAATGCGCAAGAGGACACACCCCTCACTATATCTCACTTTACTTGTTGCTCTAGCATGAAGCGCTTATTTCTTCACATTCACGGTAAATCACTATACTGCCAATAAACTCCGTAAATCACTTCAATGGCAATAACCACGATAAACCATTGCACTGGCATTAAACACCGTAGATTGCTATACTAGCCATAAACACAGTAAATCACTATACACATGAATATACTATTCAATACTCCAGCATATATATAGATTATTTATGCTCTAGCATGAAGCGCTTATTTCTTCACATTCACGGTAAATCACTATACTGCCAATAAACTCCGTAAATCACTTCAATGGCAATAACCACGATAAACCATTGCACTGGCATTAAACACCGTAGATTGCTATACTAGCCATAAACACAGTAAATCACTATACACATGAATATACTATTCAATACTCCAGCATATATATAGATTATTTCATCAATAATAATAATAATGAGTCAATACTGGGCACACCGCCTAACACCAATAAATGGTACATTTATATATATATATATATTCTCTAACACAAACTTATACTATTAATGTCACATGAAAGTAACTGTCCTCGACACAGCAATCTCTTCGATAAATCATAGGTGCACTCACACACCACATATATATATTATGAGAGCTCTCTACAGCATCTCTCTTCACAACTGTGCCTTACTATGACAGACATTGGTGAGCCCTGCTCACGATATAGAAGATACTCTGGCTAAAATAGCTGACTAAAGGGGAATTGGAGGGAAAACTGAGTTACCTACTTCCACCATCAAAGATGTGCACTCGTCCTCTGTTGAGAATTGAATTGGAGCTCCTGGTCCCGCCTCTCGACTCGTTGTAGGGAACGCCCCCACACACACACTGATGCTCTCTCCAGGAACCCAATCAACACCCAAAAATGCATTGTCTCCGTACTCTTCTCACTGCAGGCCCGTGCTCCTCCACAACCTCTTGAAGGGTTGGAGTCGGTCTCCTGGCCGTAGACTTCTCCTCACAACTACGTCTGCAGTCCTTTCTCTCGGCTGCAGTCGTCCTGATTCCCAATTAGTTCGTTCTTCTCCTGTCTCTCGGTGGATTGGCGCAGCTACTACGTCGTCACCTAACTGGTGAACCTGCACAGTCGCCCTGGACGTCACTGCTCAGACTTCACTTCTTGCAAAGCACCTGTCACTGGAGCACTTGCTGCTCATTTCTCGTCAATTCCTTCTTTGGTCCAACACATGGAATATAGGAAGACCTCACAGGGTGCTTGCAGGCTGCAGGCGATGCGTAAATCCACCGGACTGGGGTGAAAATTGTCAGACAGACAGGACCCCCGATCGCACGTCCGACCTCCTCGACGTGTCGGGTAAAACTCTTTGGCGCCACTGGCCGCACTGTCCAGGCCCCCTTGCACTCGTGACGTCATACTTGCCAGGGGCGTTTCTCATTGGCTCCCTGTACTACGTCACCGATCTTGACCAATCTGGTGCCATTGACGTCATAACGTTTTGGCGGGAGAATGTAGGGGCCGGCGCCATCTTGGCGTCCTAAAGGGCCTAAACCACTGGCCAAAACACTCTTATTTTGCGAATTTCTCGCCAACGCTAGAACACTTCATGCTCCCACATATGTCAAATTGTTCCCCAGAACGTAGAGAACGTTCGGGTAAAGTGGATATGACTCTTACAGCTGGAGTGGGAGAAATATAAGGGGGGGGGAACACCGTCACATACCCCTCCCCTTAAAATAAGAGTCATATCGGTTTAGTGTACTCGGGACAGGGCATCCGCTACTACGTTGTCCTTCCCTCAGATGTGTTTGATTTCCAACCAGTTCTCCTGCAGTAGTAATGCCCACCGCGTCAGCCTCTGGTTGGAGTTCCTCATCTTGTACAGGAAGGTCAGAGGGTTGTGATCTGTAAACACGAGAATAGGCCTCGCCCCTCCTCCTGTCGGAAAATCAGACACCATTTAATAATATTACATGCAATTGCAGATAATATTGCTGCCATTGTATAAACAAGTTACCCATAGAAAATGTAACTTGTAGTGGAATTTTCCGCCTATAGAAAACGGGATATCAATCAACCCGTCCTCTTAAAAAGAACGTCACTTTTGGCTCGTATGCGTGATATGGCCAAATTTGGATGTAATTTGAAATGAAATCGACTCACAAAAGTGACTTTCTGTTCCGTTTTCTATTTGAGTCATCCGGCGTACGCGCAGAGGTTATGAGCGGACACTTTAAATTAACGTTTTTCATAACGTTTTGAAACTTTATGAGAATTTCCTGCCCACCTAACCTATCAGAGGGTCCTTAAGATACTGTTGTTGAAAAAAATCCTAAATTTATTTTCATATTTTTTTCATTTTCAAATTACGTCCAAATTCGGCCATACGGGCAAACGGCCAAATGCGACATTCTTTTTAAGAGGACAGGTTGTATCATTACCACACACTATTATAATTCACCAGCTATTGTGTTGGAATTATTCTTAAATACATTAGTCTTTGGACTTTTACCATCATAAAAACATCTCATTTTAATTAACTTAATTATTATTAGCAAAATAAAGTAAATGTGACCCTTCCTATCAGTTACTGACATCTCTACAAAGTGAGGGAGGCGTCAGTAGGAGGGGGTGGTCAGCCCTTGTTGTTAAGACCAGAGGCAGGGGGCAAATTTGGCTCCTATTATAAGCCATTGTTATTAAGACCACAGAGGCGCAGGGAGCAAATTCGGCTCCTATTATATCTCTTGGACGAAGTGTAGTGGAGATCAGAGTAGTGATCTGCCATCATCAACACGCAGTCAACAATAAACAAGCTAAGTGTTCTACCGAAACCCGTTTATCTAATCATTTTTGGCCATTAATGTTAGGTAGATATTAATTAAGGGCGAACCGGTTAGAATACGAAATTGCCTCATACTAAAGGTAATTAAGCCTTGGTCCTTATTATACATAATATACAGTGCTTTCTCTGATAAAGCTATCATATATTAGGATTCTGACTTTACAGCTAGCACCTTTGACAGGTACAAGAAGAGCAAGCAAGACTTGATACATCAG
The DNA here is from genome assembly GCA_020271785.1 of Procambarus virginalis. Taxonomy (NCBI): domain Eukaryota; kingdom Metazoa; phylum Arthropoda; class Malacostraca; order Decapoda; family Cambaridae; genus Procambarus; species Procambarus virginalis. The sequence continues at coordinate 26,730 of WNGS01003907.1, forward strand.
TTACTGGGTGTTGGAAACTGCCTCAAAATAGAATAATCTTGTGTCTACGTCCTAGTTATACCTGGTGAACTAAGCCTGCTGTGCAATAAGATAAGGAACCTCCTCAATGTATACTAATATATGTAGTTTAATACTGTAGTTTGATTGGCTGCATATATATAAATTCAATATAAACCCACCCCCTAATGTGTATGGATCGATTTGTGAGACTATTGCAGAAATACAGTCCACTAACATCATACAAATTGCTATCGAAGTATATAAATTATCGTAAATATAAATTCTATATAAATTCATATAAATTAAATATATATAAATCTCACAGGTCGGTTCCGCTGTTTCTGATATACGTAAAATGATCTCCAGAGGGTATAGACATCATTCCTCTCAATGTTTGCTGACGACGCCCAAAATTATAGACGGATTAAGACAGAGGAGGACAGCTAGGAGACTTCCAGACGACCTGGACAAGCTGCAGGATGGTCGAACAAATGGCTGTTACGAAGTTTAGCCCAAGCAAATGTCATGTAATTGAAGTAGCGGGGTAGGAAGCCCGGAGACCAGATACAAGGTCATTTGGGAGATGAAATACTTCAAGAGTCCGAGAAAGAGAGAAAGACCTGGGTGTTGATACTCACGCCAAGAACCAGGTCCCCCTGCAGCTCATATCAAGAGGAGATAAACATCAGCAGCACTATGCCAGGTTGGCTAAACATAGACCGGCCATTTAGATACATGTGTCATATCTTTCAGAACAATTATATACCACCATATGTCAGACCAATCTGGGAGTATGCGGCTCCGCATGTGAGTGCCCTCTCTAAAAGCATAAGACTAAACTAGGAAAAAGGTTCAATGGTTTGCCACCAGACTAGTACCACGAGCTTGTAGAGGTATGAGGACTACGAGGAAGGCGACTGCTAGAATTACTAACCTCACGTCACTGGTATACAGAAGAGTTAGGGGGACAGGGACACCACATCAAGATTCTCAGGGGAAGTCGAACAGGGTTGTAAACTACAGGGACTGTCTTACACATAGGGGGATCACGCACACTAGGGGACACAGGTGGATAACTAGAAGTGCCCAAATGAGCACAGAGATTATATTAAAACGAACTTTTTTAGTGTCAGAGTGGTTGACAAATGGCATTCATTAGGAAGCGATGTGGTGTCGAAGGCTGACTCAATCACAGTTTCAAATGTAGATATTGATAGAGACCCTTTAGGCTCAGGAAACCTACACCTATGAATTGACGGTTGAGAGGCATGGACCATAAGAGCCAGAGCTCAAACCCCCCGCAACCACAACTAAGAGAGTACATAATCTAGGTGTAAGTACATATCGTTACATTTTAAAAGATATTTGAACTGGTGGAAGATGATTTCCACGTTCAGTTATAATGTATTACAAGGGCTAAAACCGATTTCTATGTTACGTTACATGCTCTAAAAACAGTCACACAGTAGTAGAATGATGCTTGCATGTTGGTCCCATTACGATACGAGGTAAAAACACAGTCTAGCTATGATTTGATTTTGTTTAGTATATGAAGTCTGTCGTTATGAAAAAACTCGTCACTACTTAAAAGGTTATTTGTGGGGAAGACAAGGAAAACGCTATTAGTGAAGGCACCTTGCATCCAGGATAACTTGACTGAGTGACTAACTGCTTTTACTGTGATGTACATTGGACCTTTAAACTAAGCTATCTAATTTTTTTTTAAATTCTATAGGATTAAGGAAATGTTCCGCACAAGATTTTTTAATAACAAACAAACAAAAAGATTGAAGACTAGCTTACGAGGGGCTTACAGACGTTACATCTTTAATGTGATTAATAAAGCTTAAGATATACTATAAAGGTTTTACAACATTTAACTACTTAGTGTTGTGATTTCATGTATACCGAGAAAGGCGTGTAACGCCGTCCAATCCACTTAGTGGGGTGGGGAAGTAAAGTTGTAGTTTGTTAAGTGTAGGGGGAGAGGTATGCAGGAACATGTAAGGTGTGGGCTACTGTGGGGACACTATACCCAGTACGCGTTGTCCGACTTCAAGAGTTGGTACCGCTCGACATGCTCGCTCGACATCCTCGCAGCTAACTTGTAATAACAATTTACTATACAAGACCTAAGATTTTCCACATTAGGTCTTAATATATATGTGTTACTTTGCTAACAGCGCATGCTAGGAATTTGTATGTGGGGAACTATGGCGCACCTAGGGAGAGAGAGAGAATAAATTGAATAATGGGTTTGAAGGTAGAGCAGCGGGTCAGGGGGGGGACCCTCCTAAATGGAACCTTCCTTCAATTCAAAGCTGTTAAGGGTTGTGGAGGGGGGATGGGAGGAGAGATGGGGTGGGGGTGGGTGGGGGATGTAGGGAGTGGAATGTATTGAGGGCCCCCTCCCTCCACTCAACTATCCTGAGAGAGGACCCGACCCACCCCCACTGATTTTACAGAACTAAACCCATTACGTGCTCAGTTGACAACACTCCATATTGCATGCTAGAGATGCCACCACCCGCACTACACAGGCCTGTCACTGCCATGCACCACGTAATCATCTCACATGAACTACACCAGCGACACAAAACGAAGTTGGTAAGACAGTTATACTTATTTTTGCCTACATGGAAACAGACATGGTATAATCAATAATAACGTGTCCACCCCCCACATATCAATAGGAAAACGCTACCGGGTCCTGCTCCCTCCACTCTCTCCCATTATCCCCTCCTTCCCATGCCATACCCACTCTTAAGAGACTGGTTCTACCTCCCTTTCGTTGAGGGTAAAGGGGGCCCCTCCCTTCCCTCAACATATCTTGTCACGCAGGTAGGATGGCCCTCCCTCCCTCAAAGCTTATCCTAAAATAACTCCTTATTTAGGATATTAATACATCTATTAAAAAATCAATGGGGTCTATACATAGGATTAACTCTACGGCACATACTCAAACGGTATGTCATCTACTACATTGCTCACCTGTTCACACAATCCCTCTTCCTCTATCAGGAATACCCTCTACTTCAGAGACGCTGTAGAGGAATTTTTATCTCAGTGTGGTCAAGGAGATAGATTAACAAATGTAGAATGCATTCCGTAGATGTTTGTTGGCAAGGGCTCCATACACAGACTTTTCAAATGTATGATATGATAGATGGCCCAATAGGCTCAGAGAATCTAGTGTACACCTGTTGAAGGACAGTTGAGAGGTGGGACCAAAGAGCCAGCGCGTCAACCCCTGCAAACACAAACTATGTGTGTGTAGTCCTACAGCCACTACTATGTACCCCCATACCCCTCCAAATGCCCCCGCCCAAACATAAAACATGATTCTACCCGTGTCAAGTCCTGCGCCACCGGATGGCACACGTGTGCACATCCCGGGGAACCCCCAGAACCCCTTGAGACTACGAACCTGTCGCACCACCTTGAGCAGGGGAACCAATGGGCTGCACCTGCCTCAGGTGCTCAGCACGCCGTCGATAGTCCTAATATACGCTATACTTCCCCTTTTTCCTCCCAGCCCATCCTGTCCTTCCCGACCAACCCATCCATTCCCAACCAGGCCTGTCCTTGGTCTCGGTAGTCCATCCTGTTTTTCCTGGACCATCCCGCTTTCCCGACCATCCTGTCCCCCCCAACCATCCTGTCCTTCCCAACCATCTAGTCCTTCCGACCATCCTGTCCTACCCGACCCATACCTGCTACCTTTCCCGACACTCCTGTTCTTCCCGAACACATCACATGGCCTTCACACGACCATCTATGATTCCTGCCCAGCCTGTCCTGTCCACCGACCATCCATGTCCCCTTCATGGACCATCTTGTGTCCTTATCCCCGACCCACCGTCCTTCCCGACCATCCTGTCCTTACCCACCATCCTGTCCTTCCCAAAAATCCTGTCCTTCCCGACAAACATGTCCTTCCCGACCATTCAGTCCTTCCCGACCTTCCTGTCATTCCCGACCATCTTTTCCTTTCCGACCATCAAGTCCTACCCACACATCCTGTCCTTCCCGACCAAGCGTGTCCTATCCCAACCATCGTGTCCTTCCTCCGTACCATCCTGTCCTTCACGACCTACGTGTCCCTTCCCAAAACCATCCTGTCCTATCCCGACCACCTGTCTTGTCCCGACCCATCTTGTCCTATCTCGATCCATCGGTGTACCTTCCTCGACATCCTTTCCTTCCGACGACAATCCGGTCCTTCCTCGTATCCACAGTCCATACCCTATACTCATGAGGTCGAGCATATTCAGAAGTCTGACCATTCAGTATTGGACAGCACGAACAACACAAGACAAGAGGGTCAGACAGACCATTCTCTCTCTGACACCTCATGCGATCATTATGCCTGTGTCTCATCTCTATGATCTTGTTTCCACAATATTTCTCATGTTTTCATCTACATATCACTCTGGCTCTCACCGATGCTGTCTGAACATTTATTTTGCGGTACTATTTCGTATTCTCCACTACGAAATTATATAAAATCCCCTGGTGTTTATTATCATTTGTCCTCTTTATATGCTAGTTCATGATTTTAGGCTCTCATTGACTGATGTTTCTTCTATTCTTATCTTACTGACTAGCCTATCTTTCTCTCGCTGTGTCTCAGTTTTTACGTCATCACCCTCTAGACTTCATTGGTCCATCACCTCCTGGGTGTACACTCCCAGTGTCTAATGTCTCTGTGTTTACTATTCATGGTTGGTAGTGTTGCCTCTAAACGTGCTCCTCCCCCATGTCTCGCTTTACTTCGTTCTCAACTCCTTGGTCCTCACCTACCATGTGAATTTCGCTATTTATCCTGCGTATCTCCCCTCATTCTACACTACAACAACCCTTGTTTGTTACATCATTAGTCTTAGCATATGATGTCCTCACTATTATGGCAAACACCAAGCATATCACTATTCATACATCCTTCACTGATCATGCCACTGCTCTAAGGCTAGATAATTGGTTTCATTAATCTGCTGATATATCGTGCACTAGATGGTATGTAAAATGTCTACATTTTTTCTCTTAGGTCACATTATTTTGGCAGAATATACATCTGCATTATTTATGTACTCGTTATGTGCTTTTAGTTGCATGTTTGCAATGATATGTTTGGAATCTGAATGCATGATGACAAGCCAGTCGCTCATTACGCCAGGAACAGGTGATTCTACAAAAAACATTTGAATGTCTATCATCATGTTTTTATAGTACAAAGTTGATCGCACATGTACCTAAGTCTCTACCCATTAGGATTCTCCTAGCTCTAACTGGCAACTCCTCACAAATGTCTACTGTCCATCTCCTGGTATGACTGATATTAATGTTAAGTATATGAAGATTTCAAATACCATGTATTCGTCAATATATATTATTTATCTTTGTAGGTGGGACCGGAGGTCCCCCCTCCTCCTTCTATTATCTCGCCAACTGCCAGCTGAATACAAAAAGTCATATCCATCTTTTTACCATTCAAGAGTAAAATTGGATATGACACTCGGTATTAGGCACGACACGTCTGAGCGAGTAGTCTGGACAGATGCGTACTTGAGGGGTGTCACTGTCAGTCCGTGACAAATTTTTCAACACCTAGGTCGTGTCTGATTTACTGCTGTCACCATGATAGACCTGTCAGCACCCCTGTGGAGGTCTTCCTATATTCAATTTTCTGCGGACCGACGAAGGAATTGACGAGAAATGGAAGCCCGCAAGTGCTCCAGTGACGGGTGCTTTGCAAGAAGAAGTGTAAGGAAGTCTGAGAGCCAGTGACGTCCGGAGACGACTGTGCCGGTTACACCAGTTAGGTATGAAACGACGTAGCGGCATGGGCAAATCCACGGAGAGCAGGAGAAGAACGCTAACTAAATTGCGAATCAGGTATGACTGCAGCGAGAGAAAAGGACATGCAGACGTCGTTGTGGAGAAAAAGGGTCGATGCGCCAGGAGACCGACCTCCCACCCTTATCAAGAGTGTTGAAGGCCAGACTCCAACCCTTCAAGAGGTTGAAGGCCGTACTCCATACCCTTACAATGCCAAGATGGAGGCGTAGTCATCCTTGGAAATGACGCCTGTGGAGGATTGTGTCCTCCCTAACTTCGTGAAGGGCGATGAGCAGTGCTTGGAGCACTACAAAGAGAAAGGCGGAGTATTAAACGCCTGTGGGAACGAGAAGGAAATCGCCTAGGTGGGCGATCCCTGTTCATGCGCTGTGATCCTAAGAGCAGTGCAACGGTCACGGAGCGAGAAAGATCTGATGGGGCTGAAGAAGAAGACGTCTGACAGCTGGGGGTCGATCACAAGCTTTCGTGGAACCAACGGAGAGCAGGGTGGAGGGAGAACGGCACCCGGGATGGTGAGCTACAGGGGCTCGCCAGTTCTTTTGGGGTGGACCGTGCTCGCCTGGGGGAGTTACAGCATGGGGGAGTTCCCAGAATTGATTCGAGAAGCCAAAGGTAGGAGCGTTGTTAGTCCTGAGAGTGGCCCTCATTTTTTATAATGCAGAATGATGCTGATGAGACAATGGGAGGCCAGAAAGAATCACTAGGTATGAAGGCACCAGTAGTGTTGCCGGCCCAGTGCAGAGCGGCAGTGCTGGATATGTCAGCACTCGGTGGACCTTGCAGGTCACCTGGGCAGGTTACACAAGAACTTTACATAAGGTCAGGGACCATTTCTATTGGCCTGGTGTATTGAAACCAAGGGAGGCGTCACTGTAAGGCTTGCTTACCTTGCCAGATAGAGGCAGAAGAGTCCAACGGATACCGAAAGGCTCCGTTAGTCCCTGTTCCTGCATTTGGACCTGCGTTTGAGCGTCTGTTGGTCGAGGGTGGGACCGTTGCCAGAGACGAGAAAAGGGAATACCTACTTGATGACCATCATATGCGCGGCGACGAGGTTTCCGGAAGTTGTCCCGATGCGACGTTTGACGTCGAAAGGTGTGGCCGGGCAGTTGCAGCGATTTTTCTCTTGGTGTGGAATGCCCAGGGGAATCCAGAGACGGACTGTGGAGAGTGTATTCCAGTCCAATGGTTCTAGACAGACCGTGACGAATTGCGGGGCGTGACTCAGATCGGTCGTCGTCCTACCGACCGCCAGTCGCAAGGGGCGATCGAAAATTTCCACTCCACACTGAAAACCATTCTGAGAGTGTTCTGCGCAGAAACAAGGAGCGAATGGGATGAGGTGTGTACCTCTTGCGTTGTTTGTATGAGAGAAACGCTGTGGTAGAGTCGTTGGGTTTCTACACCTTCCAGCTGGTATATGACATGAGGTATCGGAGTCCTCTGTACTGCTAGTGAAAGCAATGGGAACCATGGAGTGACCGTGGGACTGGTGGCAACAAGTATGTTCAAGAGTTTAAGGAGCGTAACTCTCTTGGCACAGGAACTAGCAGAGAAGGAATTTGACAGGAGGCACAGCGAAAGATGTCAGAGTGGTATGACAAGAAGAGCTACGCCAAGAGAGTTCCAGGTTGGTTCCCAGGTTATGGTGTGCTGCCAGCGAAGAGCCGTGTGCCCGAGTCACCGATTTGAGGGACCGTATAAGGTGCTACGATGGTTGGGCCTGTACCTATGAAGTCAGCAAGACCGGACAGACCCCGCAGACACAGGTGTGTCATATTGACCGTCTGAAGCCTTTCTTCACCTGAGGAAGGAGGAGCCGCCGTGAAGGACGGAATGGATGGACTCGAGAGCACCCAGCAGAAAATGGTCTTGAAGCATGCGTTAAATGAGGAAATTCCTGCAGAGAGAAGGGAAATGGTACAGGCGAGACTGGCACCCATCTCTCTCAATGCGGAGAGTTTGGAGAACATCGAAGTCAAGATGCAACACCTGAAAGGAGGACATGAGAGCGGACCTGACGGACACTGTTGAGAGAGACATGCCTCTCTTTTTACTGACGTGCCCCCGACGCACACAAGAGTGTAACGCACGAGGTAGAGTGAGGGACGCCAGGCCCATAACCAAACTGAGTGCTTATAGGGTCAGCCCTGAGAAACGGGATTGATGAGGAAGAAGACACGATGGAAGGGGGAGACGGCCTGTCAGGAGTCTTTTGAGACAGATGAAGACTTGTTGTTCTTCTAGCCTCTAGATCTTGTTCTCAACAATAAAAAGTGCTACCCAAATACCACAGAGATTTATACAGATGGCTCTCGCATCATCATGATAACGTGACCCTCGGTCACTAGCGCTGTATGGATTACCGGATACCATCTCAAGCAGGGATGGCGATTACCAAACCAACTATCTGTTTTCACAGCTGATTTATATGCCTTATATCAAGCTCTCACAATAATCACACATTGACCAATCGGACATAACAATCTGCAGTGACCTCCAGAGTGTGATTCAAGCAATTACAGTACTCTTCAACAACATGCAAGGAGTTTGTTTACCCATGTACTTCAACTTCTTCATGAACATCGATTGAATGGTTACGATACCTCTATCTAATGGGTCCCAGCACATTGTGGTATTCTCACATAATGAACTAGTAGATCAACTAGCCAAAGCAATGCACAACACACCTCGCATTATCCGTCATCCAATTCCCCATGATGCACGTAAAGTGAGCCTTAAAAAAGCATCATCCCAAGATTTATGCGACGGAAATGGAAAAGTCATGCTCACCTTTGTACTATGGGTCTATAAAAAGAAAATGGTAACTATGGAAACATGTCAGATAGTAAAAGCAGAGAAATTGATATAGGCAGATGACCAGACCTACAGGTCTATGTACCCCGTGGTTACCTACCAAAATACTAGCAGCACCAGCTCTAAGTACAGAAAGCACATCAACGAACTCTGCTCCACTGTCAGGTTCCTGAATACAGTCGAACACTATCTCCTTCACTGCTTCCGACATTATAGTGCACAGAGTAAATCTCCAACAAGTACTTATTTACACTTAAAATACCCTTTACCATCGAGATATATTAGGAGGCGGTGACCACTAGTTACAGAAAAATACTAAATAGTCAAAGCACTGGCTAATTATCTCCAGTCGGACCAACTAAAATTGGGCCACATCTGACCCGCGCCACATTTATACTTGGCGCCACCAACAGCTAAACACAGAAAACAACCGCCTCGCTCGACAGTACCCAAGGATCACGCTGAGAGCCATTAACACAACACTACGTGTGCGGCAGTCTCGCTCTAACTCACACACTGTTCTAGTCGCCGCTCCTCTGTCTACTCCACAACGCAACAAGCACTTTGAAACTCTGTATCATCCTCAAGATAAAACGCCTCTACCACATCATGTACTGGTGCAGTCATGCGGGAGGACAAACCCGCTCATGGCCCAAACTAAAACCTGTCCCTACCTACTATCAAGAAGAAGATATAACCTGTTGACGTGAGGCCCCAGTATTGATATACTCCAGATTTATCAGCCAGGTTCATCTGTCCGTATGATGCCAGGTGATGTAGGGATAGGAGTCATGTTGGCCCAGGAAAGGAGCGATGGTACCTAGGCCTGTCGCATTGTACGCCAAGAAGTTTTGTGAAGTACCAGCGTGCCTATAGTACCGTCGAGAATGGAGGCTTTGGGTTTTAGTAATGCCCTAAAGCAGCTTCGCGTATACGTGGGAGGTAGTGGGAACGGACCTG
>WNGS01003908.1:0-13385 GCA_020271785.1 Procambarus virginalis
GAGATGAAAGTACTGCTCCATCATTGACGCTACACGCACCTTTTTTTCCTACAGGAATCTAGCTGGATTATTTTTTATTGATATTAACTAGTGCTGCTGACCATTAGATTTATGCTCAGACATTGGTGGGTTTCACGGTAAGGACGCTTCCTATAAGCCTCTCGCTGGACCGTGCCGGCGGGAGATCCCACTTGGATTTCATCAATCATTAAGCAACCCCTTTACGAAACCTGGTCATCTCATCATTGGCGACCTTTGGTTTATTTATTAAACAATTAATGACTCCGAATCACCAGAGCTGGTGTTTAATAACAATAACAGTTGATTTGGATGTTTTCATGCTTGTAAGCTGTTTTATAAATGTAACCAACGCCGTGTAGATTTTGAGGTAACGAGGTACACGGTTCGTAAGTACTTGCGAACGCTTCGTGAATCGGTCCCCTTTTGTTTTTTTCACTTTTTGGAGACAGGATGTGTTGGAGGCAGAACACGGAAGACGAGTTGTTGGGATGGGCATAACACTAGAGACAGTGTGTTGGAATGGCAGATCACGGGAGACAGGTCTGGAGACAGGTGTGTTGGTGATGACAGAACAAGGAGGCCGATGTTTTGGGGTGCAGAACACTGTAGACAGTGTGTTGGTAAATGCAGAACACGGAGTACAGGGTGTGTTGGGGTGGCAACACGGAACAGTGTTAGGGAATGAAGAATATAGAGTGTCGCGTCATGGAGACAAAAATCCAGGGTGTGGGTCCCAGCAGAGAACCGCCACACCACTGTCACCCACAGCTCACCAGGAGGTGTGTGTTGAAGTCCTCACTCACAGAGACATTGAAAGTTTAAAAGGTTCACTCAGGCATTTTTATCCCTTTAGTTAATACTAACATTTTATAAATCGAGTATCTTGCACAATTTTTTGTCATCAGGTGTGTAAAAACACCTGTCCCTCTAACACCGAACCCTTCCCTCACACACCGGAACACCTGTCTCTCTAACACCGAACACCTGTCCCTCAACACCGAACAACCTGTCCCTCTATTATCCGACACACACATTCCCCCTCCAACCCGAAAAACCTGTCCCTCTAACACCGTAACACCTGGGGTCGCTCTAACCACCGGAAACCTGTCCCTCTACACCGAGACCTGTCCTCTACACCGTAACACCTTTCGCTGCTAACAACCGTGAACACCTGTCGCTCTAAAACACCGGCACACCTGTCACCATCTCAACACCGGAAAGCGACAGTTTCCCGTCTAACCCGAACAACCTGTCCCTCCAAAACCCGGAACCCTGCCCTCTAACACGGAACACTTTCCTCCAACACCGTACAACCTTTCCCCTAATACCGAACAACCTGTCCTCCAACACCGAACACCGGTCCCTCTAACCCGTACAACTGTCCCTCTAACACCGCAACACCTGTCCCTCTAACACCGGAACATCTGGCCCTTCAACACACGAATCAACCTGTCGCTCGACCCGAACACCTGTCCCCTACCCCGAACGACCTGTCCCTCTAACCCGTAACACTGGCCCTTCACACCGAAACACTGTACCCTCTAACCCGAACACACTGCCCTCTAACACCGAACACAACCTGTCCCTCCAACCCGAACACCTGCCTCTACACCGGAACACCTGTCCCTCCAACACCGGAACACCTGTCCCTCTAACACACCGGACACTTCCCTCTAACACGAACACCTTACCCTTAACAACGGAACACCTGTCCCTCTAACACCGAACATCTGCCCTTCAACACCACTTCACGTATCATAAACCCGCATAAAACGTCGCCAGTTCCGTGAGACTTGGCGGTATGTTCGCCCGCCCGCATCTCCGCCACACCATTTTCGTACGACATCGACGCGCGTCCCTACAGTCGACGTAGGTCCCTACGATCAGCACGTACTACGATATCGACTGCAACTCATCGCAGCGACTCGCCATATCGACTCGCTCCCTGCAATATGGAGCGCGCTTCCCAAGTTCGTGTCATGTCCGGGCGGCGACGTAAGCACTATGTAGTCGACCAGGCCTGCAGCGCGCATGTACAACAATACTGGTAGTGAGTTAATCAGGACGTTTATATACACTTCCATGAAGACGGTAGACGCCGGCGTATTGTCTCAAGGATGGGCCGTTGACTTCACACTTTTAAGTCTGTGTGTAGGCGCTTCTCTCTCTCTTCCCCCCCCCCCTCTTCTCTCTCGGTCTTCCCCCCCCTCTCTCTCAGCTCTCTCCACCCCCCCATCCTCCTCTCTCTCTCTCTCAATCTCTCTCTCCCTCTTCTCTCCTCTCTCTGCTCCTCTCTCGTCTCCTCTCCCTCTCATCTCTTCTCTCTCTCTTTCAAACTAACTAGGCTTCAGAAAGAATGTCTAATGACATAACCTAGTTAAGCTGCAACGAGCTGTTATCCTACTCAGCTCATCTGAAGGCTGCCCCTAGAACTCTTTATTTCATGACTAGTATACTTTGACTTAATTTCTTAGACTTATCCTTTACGTACTTTACGATAAGTAATTAAAGTACTTACACTTTTAAACTAAACTTTCCAACACATAGGGAAACTACAAAGAGTGCAACTTATGGAGCTAAGTTGAACCTTAATCCGAAGATGCCATTTATGTTCACTGAGCCTCCTGATATTATATGCTTTAGAAGGAATAATCTTTATTCATTAAAAAACATTAACAGTCATATAAGGAACAGGATGAGCTAGTAGCCAGCTGTGTGCCAGTCTTCATGTGAACAGTTGACCTGATCTCTCGTGTATCAATCTGTTGAGCGAACAAGTTCCAGATGCGAGTCAGCCTCGGAATGAATGAGCTGATGGCGTGATGTTCTTGAGAATGGCACTTCTAGTATGAGACTGTTGAAGGTTGAGAGCCTAGTGCTACGGGTGGGAACTATTGGTACTTCATGAGTTGGGCCAGGTGCGGAACTTTGAGGATGTTGGCCATATACATGTTCAGGTGTATCAGGGCCAGAAAAATGATAGGATGGATTACAAGAACTTTCAAATCCAGGGATCCCATCACAATGGTTGTACTCTTCAAATCATTTGTGTTGTCCTGTCTTGAGTACTGCTCAGTACTCACTTCCCTCTTCAGAGCAGACGAAATTGCTGAAATAGAGGGAGTACAGAAAACATATACGGCACGCATAGACGCGATAAAGCACCTTAATTATTGGAATCGTCTCAAAGTTCTCCAAATCTACTCACTAGAAAGGAGACGAGAGAGATACCAAATAATATACACGTGGAAAATACTGGAAGGCCAAGTACCAAATCTACACAGTAAAATAACAACGTACTGGAGTGAACGATATGGAAGAAAATGCAGAATAGAACCAGTGAAGAGCAGAGGTGCCATAGGCACAATCAGAGAACACTGTATAAACATCAGAGGTCCACGGTTGTTCAACGTCCTCCCAGCGAGCATAAGAAATATTGCCGGAACAACCGTTATATTGAGGTTATCATGAGATGATTTCGGGGCTTAGCGTCCCCGCGGCCCGGTCCTCGATCAGGCCTCCTTTTTGTTTCACATCCCCAGGAAGAAGCTCGTAGCAGCTGTCTAACTCCCAGGTACCTATTTACTGCTAGGTAACAGGGGCATCAGGGTGAAAGAAACTGCCCTATTTGTTTCCGCCTCAACCAAGGATCGAACCTAGAACCTCAGGACTACGAATTCGATGCGTTGTCCACTCAGCTGTCAGGGCCCCCTGACAACCGTGAACATCTTCAAGAGAAAACTAGATAGTTTTCTGCAAGGAGTGCCGGTCCAACCAGGCTGTGGTGGGTATGTGGGCCTGCGGGCCGCTCCAAGAGCGGCCCGAAGCATGGTGGACCAAACTCTCACAAGTCAAGCCTGGCCTCGGGCCGGGCTTGGGGAGTAGAAGAACTCCCAGAACCCCATCAAGCAGGTATCAACATTAGGAAGTAGACAGTTTGAAGGAGAATTCGTATGTACTAGTCATGCCATAAAGATACAGACATTTGCTCACCCTCAGCAGTCAGCATCAGTAGATTCAGGGGCTCTCCTGGGGTCACACCTACTCCAGAACAAACAGTTCACCCAACACAGATCTGACTTCAGTGGGACTCACAATGGCCGACTTGTATACTATACTGACTTATATATCTTGATTTCCCTTCTACATCTCTTTTTTTTTTTAAGACTGTCTTTTAAGTTATTTATACTATATAATCAGGTCTCATAACGACGAACCATGTTTAAGAAAGAGTTTTGATTGCATCTACCGAGGTAAAGTTATTATGAGGAAGCACTAAGCCAGTATGGGTAAGGGAGCCGGTCGGCCGAGCGGACAGCACGCTGCACTTGTGATCCTGTGGTCCTGGGTTCGATCCCAGGCGCCGGAGAGAAACAATGGGCAGAGTTTCTTTCGCCCTATGCCCCTGTTACCTAGCAGTAAAATAGGTACCTGGGTGTTAGTCAGCTGTCACGGGCTGCTTCCTGGGGGTGGAGGCCTGGTCGAGGACCGGGCCGCGGGGACACTAAAAAGCCCCGAAATCATCTCAAGATAACTCAAGATATGACTATATGACACTTAGAGGGAACCCGGGTCAGGCAGCCGGGATATGAGGAGAGTGTGAATAGTGTCCAACCAGTGAGACCGGCAGGGATCCTAGACTTGTGGTGCAGTTGTGTTGAAGGTGGGCCCCTAGCTGGTGTTACTGTTACAGCAGGTGGTGATGGTGGGGGTGTGCCTGGAGCACCTGGGAGCTGTGGGTGTGGAGGACCTGTGGGTGTGGAGGACCTGTGGGTGTTGAGGAGCTGTGGGTGTGGAGGAGCTGCGGTCCACTACCCACCCCATACCCATCCTGGGGGCGGTAGTGGGCCCCATACCCCACGTACCCTATGTATACTACGTAGTTTAATGTTCAAGAACCTAACACACAAGTCTATAAACTAAGCAGTTTACATTTAGCGAAAAAAAAGCTAATTTAAAAGTAAATGGTTTGGAGGAGAGACTTCAAAACTTGTATGATATATTTCCTCTTCGTACGGTTTACCATTGGCGGGAACATGAAGCCTTTTAAGCTTATCAAGGTCCTCCCCTTTGGCCAACGACTGACCATCTGCAAGTTGCAACCCACAACAGTCGCCTAATATCCTCCAGGGACCTATTTTTTTACTGCTAAGTGAACGGAGAATCATATCATCAGCAGCTATAAGGTCAAAGCCTATGCTGATGTTTTGCAGTCAATATATATTTGAGAGACACCGCGACCGTGTGCGCCCTTGTGTTGACACATTCACGTAGTGACGCCCGCATCATAACACGCCCACACTCACGCCCACAACCACGCCCTCCATAAGCGGGCCGACAGGTGGCGCGAGGTCCCTAAGGGAGGGCTGGCCGGAGTGTGGGCAGGGAGAACTGGTCCACAGGTAAGAAGAGTCTCCTGCACACTGCCTAATCCCACTCGCGACGCACACACACACACCTGCTCCATCTCCCTTCCCATACTCACTCACGCCCACACGGCCCCTGTACGGCTTCCCCGGCGAGGAGAGGCAGGGTGGGGGTTGAGTTGGGCAGGGGGGCGCGGGGGGTATAGAGGCGGGGGGGGGGGGGGATAGGTAGGCCATGTTGCACTCCCTGGCCAGGCCTGCCGCCCACTGACCATTGGGGAACTTGACGATAGGGCGGCACCTCTAGTTCCCCTCCCCCCCCCACCACCTCCTACATAACCCCCACTCTCAAGGTGGTGCACTGATATTACCCCCCCCACCCCCTACCCCATTATAACCCCCCCTTTCTTCAAGGTGATACGTTGTTACTCCCCCATTCCCCTATTAAAACAATTCCTTCTTTAAGGTGATGCACTGTCACCCCCTCCTCCCCTATTATAAGCCCTGTTACCCCCTCCTCCCCTATTATAAGGTGAGGGTTCCATTAAGGTAAAGCACTGTCTGCCTCTTCTCTTCCCTCAGTTATTTCTCCCTCCTTCCTTACTCACTTTACAATCAGTAAAATGCAAATAGCACTAATTATAATAAGAAAATCCGTAGGAGCTGTGATGAGGGCTCGAACATCCGCGCTGGATGTACCCAGCTACACTCATTTCCATTCTTCTCATTGATGCATCACGATAGTATGATACTCTCTGTGTTCACGTAGTTGTATTCACCTAGTAGTGCTTGCGGGGGTTGAGCTCTGGCTCTTTCGGCCCGCCTCTCACCTGGGTGTTGTGTTGCCCACCAGGCCCCACGAAGTGAGGTGATTTGATGAAGTAACTATGCCCAAGCTTCCACCAAGTGCTGTCGGGTCGTTGGGAAATAGCCTCTGCTCCCAATGACTTTTGTGCATTCACGCCATGGTGCAGAGTGCTCCTGGCTGTCTGGGTTCGAATCCTGTATATATATATATATATATATATATATATATATATATATATATATATATATATATATATATATATATATATATATACTGCTTTGTCCCCTGAGTATTTTGTATGTGCTAATCATGTCTCTCCTGACTTTTCTGTCCTCCACTGACGTAAGCTTTAATTCCATTTAGAGGGTAGTCTGGTGGCATACCTATGGACTTTCTCCAACTTCATTTTGTTTTTTCTAGATAAGGGATCCACGCTGTCGCCGCATATTCCAGGATTGGTCTGACGTATCCGGTATATAAGGGCCTGAATGATTATGTACTTAGATTTCAAAAAGCATTTCTTAAGTTGGCCAACCTAGCCTTATGTTTCTGATTGTATCCGTTGGATGTGGGTTTCGGGGGACAGGTTCGAATATAAAATATATTATATAAAATCCTTCTGAAGATGTATTATTAAATACGAAAGTACTTAAGGAAATTCTTGTTTCAATTCTTCCTCCGTGGTCTGACAATGTCACATTTTTCATCACGTGTTAATTTTCATGATTTCCAGACATGAATATAAAATGTAAAAAAATATAAATATTTATTATAAATATTTATTATAAATATTTATATTTTTTAATAAATTTTAAATATTTATATTATTATAATTATATATATATAATTATATATTTTATAATAGTTTAAATATTTAATAATTTAAATATTTATAATTTTTTTATTTTAAATATAAAAAATAAATTTATTTTTTTTTATGTTATTTTCTAAATGTATAAATATATTTACTTATAAATATATAAATTTTATCTATATGTCTTAGTTATTGATTGATTGTTTGTGGCTGCAGGATCCAGGTGTTAGCTCCAGGGCCCGGCTGTTCTGACCGTCAGTTGTTTAATGTTCTCATTCCCAACCTCTTTTTCTCAGTCATATCTACAATATATTTCTCTATCTGGGTGTTGTGGCTTCCAGGTGTTGTGGCTTCCAGGTGTTGTGGCTTCCAGGTGTTGTGGCTTCCAGGTGTCGTGGCTTCCAGGTGTTGTGGCTTCCAGGTGTCGTGGCTTCCAGGTGTTGTGGCTTCCAGGTGTTGTGGCTTCCAGGTGTTGTGGCTTCCAGGTGTTGTGGCTTCCAGATGTTGTGGCTTCCAGGTGTTGTCGCTTCCAGGTGTCGTGGCTTCCAGGTGTTGTGGCTTCCAGGTGTTGTGGGTAATATTTTGAACTGTGTGGCCTGGGATATAGGAGTATATAGCCGCTGTAACTGCTTCATTATCTGTAACTGTGGGCGTGTGGTGGTGGGGGGGGGAGGTGTATGTGGGCGTGGGCGTTGCTCCTGTGGCGATTGTGGGCGTGTGGTGGTGGAGGGGAGGGGGGTATGTATGTGGGCGTGGGCGTTGCTCCTGTGGCTTTGGATTCAAGGCCGTGCATTCAAGCATGCGTTAAGACGTGGGCGTGGACGTGGGCGTGGGCGTGGTCACTCATGCACCGGTGTGGCCACTCACCAGTGACGGCGTCAAGTGATCTTCACGCCTTCTCAGCCTCGTACACTGCCACCTCAGCAGGTTTGGTGGTCCGGGTATGAGGCGGTGGAGGCTGGGCGGTGTGAGGGAGCGGTGATGTGTGCCTGTGAGGTGAGTAGTGTATATTAAAGGGTATATTTTAATAATTTATTAACATTATTATATAAAACTGTATATTAAGGAGGAACTGGTATGCACAGAGCTCCTGAACTCGACCAATGAGGTGGTAGGGATACTTGGAATCAAGGTAGATAACATAAATGTAATTATTATTCTAATATATAAACCGCCAGATGCAACTGTTGAGGAATTCACTGAGCAGATATAGAAAATAGATATTATTCTTGATAACCTACCAAACCCAGTACCAGATATTATCTCTTTGGGAGACTTTCATCTACCCAGTTTAAAATGGAGGATAGTAAACAATAACATTATAGCAGGAAATCAACGTGGAAATAACCAACCACAGGTCAGAGAACTACTGAGATTCTGTGACAAATTCTCGCTCAGTCAGGAGATTACAGAACCAACTAGGAACGAGAACACGCTGGACCTGATATTCACGAACAATGAGGAGCTAATCAGAGACATTACTGTCTCAGACACTACGTACTCGGACCACAAGCTCATTGAAGTGCAAACTAACATTAATAACGGTAGTAGGCCCAAGAGAAACAACAAGCGAGAAGGGCTATTCAGTAAATTAAATTTTAATAATAAAAGGATAGACTGGGAGAAAATAAACAGGGAACTTACAATCATTCAATGAGAAAATGCTCTAAGCAATAAAAATCCTACACAATGAACAGAAAAACTGATTTCGGAAGCATATGAAGTCTGTCTGAAACATGTTCCTTTGAGGAAAGCCAGAAAGAGGTTCAACTTAGAGAGAGAACGCAGACGACACTTCAAAAGAAGAAAAAAATAACGGAAATGCTTAAACAGACACGACTTTCCATACAAAGAAGGAATAATTTAAACAGGGAAATTGAAGATATCGAAAAGAGGCTGAAGCATTTGTATCAGATTGAAGAAAGGGAACTAGAACAGAAAGCAAGAAAAACCCAAAATATTTTTTTTCACATATGCGAAATCAACCTTCCAGAACCTCATCAAGCAGGTACCAAGCAGGTGAGGGGTGGGTGTGAGGTGTGAGGTGTGAGGGGTGGGGTGTTATTACTGAGTATGAGGGAGGTCCAGCACAGCCCCCCCCCCCTCACTAAGACCTGTCAACACTGTTAATTAACCATAGTTATGCAATTTAGTTACCATGTCGCTCGTTAGTGTTACATGAGATGCTGAAACTGTCGCTCAGGACACCTTTGACGAGCGAGCTGGCGCCTTGAACACCTCTGCACCTTCTGTACAGCACAGTGTACTTACCGAGTTGTGCTTGCGGGAGTTGAGCTCTGGCTCTTTGGTCCCGCCTTTCAACTGTCAATTAACTAATGTACAGGTTCCTGAGCCTACTGGGCTCTATCATATCTACACTTAAAGCTGTGTATGGAGTCAGCCTCCACCACATCACTTCCTAATGCATTCCATTTGTCTACTACTCTGACACTGAAAAAATTCTTGTGTGTGTGTGTGTGTACAGCACTGTGTGTGTATGTGTATGTGTGTACACCAGCAGGGAGCAGAAGGTGTGTGTGTGTGTACAAAATATCAACACCTGTCATGCGGGAATGTTATCATCCTTTCCTAAACTTCCAGTTTGTTATCATATTGTTCCTGTCGTGATATTTCAACGCCTTAACATGAACTGCCTTTCCTAATGACGTGTCCACTACGTTGGCAAAGCACCTGAATAAAATTGAGACGATCAAGATTTGTCTTGAGGCAGATACCAATGATATAGGACGTAATCTATGAGAGTAAGGCTAAAACTAACGATAACTAACGACACAGAAAGAGAGAGGTCAACAGAGACGACATGATCGCAACCTACAAGATACTGGTGGGAATGGTCGGAATATATATACATAGATAAAGGCAGTTTTTTATCCCAAGTGAGCGACCAAAGGGGCACAGGTGCAAGTAGGTTATCAGAGATGAGCAAGAGAAATATAAGCAAATACTTGCATGCAGTGAGAGTAGCAGAGGCCGTTTTCTTTAACTAGAGGTAGTGGAAGCAGTCATCATTCCCAGCTTTAAGAGCAACTATGACAGAGGCATTTCTGCATGTGCAAATGCACCAGGTGCAGACGCCAGTCCGGACCAACCGGGCTGTGGTGGGTATGTGGGCCTGCGGGCCGCTCCAAGCAACAGCCTGGTGGACCAAACTCTCACAAGTCAAGCCTGGCCTCGGGCCAGGCTTGGGGAGTAGAAGAACTCCCAGAACCCCATCAACCAGGTATGGGGCGGGGGTTTAAAGCTGGCTCTTCTACCCCGTAGACACCACGTGATAAGGACAATTGAGACGCTGAAGAAGGCGGCGACGAAGGCAGGTGTGTGGGAGCTGAGTGACCGTCCTTGTAGCTCACTTATGGTGTTGAGGAAGTGTGGGGGGGGGACACTCCTTTGGTGTAATGGTCTCAGGTCTCTGCCTTCCCGAAAATAGGAGCTTGACGCGCACCTGACTGTGTCACAGCACCCATCGGGTGACCCACTTAGGCTACATACTGTGTCGTAACTGATGTAAAACACGGCTATGTTGCGGCGTACAACTTGGCAAGTGTCCACGCCACAGCTGCTACACAGACGCTGTGGTAGGGGTGAAGGAGGTCCGGGTGGCGCTGACAGCCAGGCTGGCGAGGGTTACCCACTATGGTGGAGGTAATGTATGCTACCGTCCTCCCCACCTCATTATGTGCCCCGTCCCAGCCACCGTCTGCTGCCACTCTCTCTCTCTCTCTCCTCACGATCTGAGCAATAAAATCAGTATTTCTTCTCTTGTTTGATGTGGCACAGATCTTTTCTATTTCTTTTCAATGTGGACAGGCGGGGGATTCTTAGGCGTCGTGGTGTTGGCGCTTGAGGGAGGAATGGCGGAGGAACCAGGCGGGTGTTAGAGGCTATTAAATGACCAAGTTTGGGAGGCCGGCCGCCTAGCGCCATTAATTATTAATACGGCGACGCGAAGGTAACTCCCGCCCTTGTTGTAGTGGTGTTGGGCTGACCCTAACCTCACCTAACTTATCCTAACCTAACCTAACCTAACCTAACCTAACCTAACCTTACGCTCCACTGGCTTCTTATCCATTGACAAGATGTCAGAGTACTCAAGTTCAAGTAAGTTTATTGAGTAAAGGAAGTTCATCTCAAAAGGATAGAGTAGCTTAGGCTATTTCTAGCCTGGTCTATATAAGGTCCCTCAAAGGGCTCACAAACCCATACAATACATAATTATTAATCATATTCTACATTTCACATTCCAATGGTAATCACACGGCACACTGTGAGATCCCTTAGAGATGCTGCCCCCTGTCATGTTTTGTTTTGGTATAGGTAGAGTAACGTTACTAGTACTTTACTACACACACACACACTTTACTACACACACACACACACACACACACACACACACACACACACACACACACACACACACACACACACACACACACACACACACACACACACACACACACACACACACACAAGTGTGTGTGTGTGTGTGTCGACCTACGTGTGATTCTACATGTGATTCAAGAAAGAGAGGGCTGGGCGGACTGTATTTTCTTGGATTGTCGGAAAGCCTTTGACACAGTACCGCATAAGAGGCTGGTACATAAGCTGGAGAGACAGGCAGGTGTAGCTAGTAAGCTGGTAAGGTGCTCCAGTGGATAAGGGAGTACCTAAGCAATAGGAAGCAGAGAGTTACAGTGAGGGGGTGAGACCTCCGATTGGCGTGAAGTCACCAGTGGAGTCCCACAGGGCTCTGGATCCTATCTTGCTTCTGATATACGTAAATGATCTCCCCGAGGGTATAGACTCATTTCTCTCAATGAAGCTAGAGGCTTCAAGAAGACCTGGACAAGCTGTAAGAATGGTCGAACAAATGGTTGTTAGCGTTTAACCCAACCAAATGTAATGTAATGAAGATAGGTGTAGGGAGCAGGAGGCCAGATACAAGGTATCATCTGGGAGAGGAAATTCTTCAGGAGTCAGAGAAAGAAAAAGACTTGGGGTTGATATCACGTCAGACCTATCTCCTGCAGCACATATCAAGAGGATAACATCAGCGGCATATGCCAGGCTGGCCAACATACGAACGGCATTCAGAAACTTGTGTACAGAATCATTCAAAACTTTGTATACCACATATGTCAGGCCAATCCTGGAGTATGCAGCCCCAGCATGGAGTCCACATCTAGTCAAGGATAAGACTAAACTGGAAAAGGTTCAAAGGTTTGCCACCAGACTAGTACCCGAGCTGAGAGGTATGAGCTACGAGGAGAAACTACGGAAATTAAACCTCACTTCGCTGGAAGACAGAAGAGTTAGTGGGGGACATGATCACCACATTCAACATTCTGAAGGGAATTGATAGGGTAGATAAAGACAGGCTATTTAACACAAGGGGCACACGCACAGGGGACACAGGTGGAAACTGAGTGCCCAAATGAGCCACAGAGATATTAGAAAGAACTTTTTTAGTGTCAGAGTAGTTGACAAATGGAATGCATTAGGAAGTGTTGTGGTGGAGGCTGACTCCATACACAGTTTCAAGTGTAGATATGATAGAGCCCAATAGGCTCACGAATCTGTACACCTGTTGATTGACGGTTGAGAGGCGGGACCAAAGAGCCAGAGCTCAACCCCCGCAAACACAACTAGGTGAGTACTAGGTGGGTACACACACACACACACACACACACACACACACACACACACACACACACACACACACACACACACAACGTATTTGGACACTTCAAAAGTGGTACACAGTGGTTACTGAAATTTAACCCATCCAAGTGCAAAGGTGGTGAGAAGACAAAGATCTGAGACTAGACATAACCTTGCCATTGAAATTGAAATAAGTTTATTGATGTAAAATACACACAAAGGGATGAGGTAGCTCAAGCTATTCTCACCCCGTTCAGTACATCGTGTTAATACATACATAGACACACATCACAAACAATAATCATAAACCTTGCCATGGTTTCGGGGCTTAGCGTCCCCGCGGCCCGGTCATCAACCAAGCCTCCTTAGCCCAAATCTAATACCACATGCCCACACACACATTAACATAATAACGTCAGAATTAATCGCCAAACTATCCACTATCCACCCGTCCTTCACAACTTGGGCAAACTGGCGTTCCGGGTCGTATCTACTTCCTACTGGCCATGTTGCAAAGGGATGCAACGAGGCTGATGTCTGGAGGGAAGATTGTGGCACCCGCCCCTGACCACACATAGCGAGGGAGGAGATAGCGGAGGAGACGATAACCAAACCACAACTCACAAGATGGAGGAACGACGTCGTTTCGATGCGTCCTGGACCGAAACGTTGTGTGATATCTTGGTAATGGACCACG
>WNGS01003913.1:0-26972 GCA_020271785.1 Procambarus virginalis
ACAAAAATAAATCAACTCTGACTAAACACTCTTCTCAATTTCACAAGAGGTAAGCACTGAATCATGGAAACATTTATTATAATTACTCTTACCAGTTTCTACAAGACTCCTCTCAAACAATGTATTTTTAAACTGTTTAGGTATACACAGCATGTGCTGCTTCCCTATTCTGTATAAAGGACCACACAGTGTAGATCAAAAACCAGCTACAAGCTCATCCAACATCCTCACCTCACAGATGGCCAGTCATACATGGAATTAGGAGAACAAAATACTTAATGCTGATCTATTAGCCTCCACTGGCAAAATCTGGTGCAGCACAAGATATCTTCCAATATTCCTGAGTGTATGAAGTAATTACAGAGCTCAAAATACCTCATACCATTTGGTATGAAGTCACTGATAACAGGCAATCACAGATATGGTGTTGGAGAGTATGTTTCTCTCAAGTAGGACTGAAAACAGATGTTTTTTGTCCACCAAGAGGGCTATAAACCCATGGACCGCCTACCCGCTGAAGCCGTAAATGCCAATTCCAGCTCAAAAATATCATTAAGACAATTGGCGGGCCCTTTAACAAGCCGCCGGCTTTCTGTCCTTTTCGAGGCCACTAGATAGTTAGTGGCCCTTGGGTAAATTCAGTAAATATATACAATAATTGTCAGCGCATCTTCCGAGCAACAAGGACAGCTACACAGTATCTCTTAGAATTTCGTAGGTAAACAACAAATGTAACATATTTGTTTACTACAATGTCGGTGCTGGCTGTAGAAGTTGAAAAAACATTGTTTTATTTCGAAATATACTAATTTTATAACAAAATTCGACGTAAATAGGAGGCAGTAGAGCTCCGATAAGCCAGCGCTAAATCTTCAATATGAAGAATGTTGCTGCTCTCTGATTGGCCAAACGAAACACAGTAGTGACCTCTATCGGCTCGCAGGTGAACCAACAAATTTCTTCCTAAGTGCACCTTATTGAATTGCACCTAAGCATCTTCTTAGGGCACACTTAGGAACCTTCGTAGCAAACCCACTTACGAAGAAATACACGGAGTCTCCTGAATCTAGGTCCAGGGGGGCGACTGGAACCTCTTGACAGTGCTCTAACTATCGTTCCTGCTCAATCTTCAATCCTCTCTGTGATCCTGACTGTACAGTTCCCTGGGTATTTATGGGGGACCGGGAGCTCCATCTACCAAGTAGATAGCCTCACGCCATCTACCCACCACGCCTAAGGGAGCATAACTACAAAATATGCAATAAATGAAAAAAAAATGCGATTTAAATCCAACTTTTTTAACTAGTTGTATATATAATTTGCTTCAACTGGGCCAAGTCTCAGCATCGTTGTGTAATTAGGAAGGGACAACAAAATATTTATGTCAAAAAAATCCAAAATGTTCAAAACTTAACATGAAACAGAAGTGTCAAGTGACATGTCTATGACTCTCAACTATCACAATAGCACATATTAAAGTATTTTAATAATTAGTTTTATCACAAAAATATTTAGTTAAAAAAATATTTGATTTTTTCTCTAATTTTATTCTCATATTTTTTATGGGGCGATTTGCATGAAACTTGTACAGCTTACTGAACGTTAGTCTATCTGTCAGGGCGCCGATTCACGAACGCTAACACTTATAAACCTGTACATCTTTTGTCAATCTTTAGCGGCATTGTTTCCAATTATTAAACAGTTAATGAGCTCCGAAGCACCAGGAGGCTGCTTATAACAATAACAACAGTTGAATGGGAAGTTTTCATGCTTGTAAACTGTTTAATAAATGTAACCAAAGCCGTCAAAGATTGAGGAAAGATGTACACGTTCGTAAGTGCTTGCGTAAGTGCTTTCGTGAATCTGGCCCCATGGCGCCAGTGTTGGAGGAAACTGGTGTCAACTTCAGCCACAGATGGCAGCACCGTAGACTTTAGTTATTGTCAAGAAACATAAAAGTTCGTCTACGCTTTCATTTTCTATTCAATTTACATGAAACTTACACCTTATATGTAGAGTTTATGTATCTATAATCACTTACAGATACTTTATTCCTAAGTTCATTTATTGAGTTTATAAATATTTATAAACATGATATATTTGCATAAAAATTTTGGGGAACTTTGAATATTTGTATTAGTAAAATAAACATATTTTGGATAATCCGCTTTGAAAAATTCTTTATTATAGCTAATAAATGATAGATAGATGAGTGTAATATAAGGAATTTAATTTGAAACTTGTGGTTGTACACAATTATTGAAAATGTACAAAATTCGTTGAATTTTTTTTCTCCCTCTCTCTTTAGGCTGCGATACTGAAGCTTGGAACAGTTGGCGCCGTTTGTGTATACAACTGGTCAACACAGTTTGTGTATACAACTGGTCAACACAGTTTGTGTATACAACTGGTCAACACAGTTTGTGTATACAACTGGTCACCATAGTTTGTATATACAACTGGTCAACACAGTTTGTGTATACAACTGGTCAACACAGTTGGTGTATACAACTGGTCAACACAGTTTGTGTATACAACTGGTCAACACAGTTTGTGTATACAACTGGTCAACACAGTTTGTGTATACAACTGGTCAACACAGTTGGTGTATACAACTGGTCAACACAGTTTGTGTATACAACTGGTCAACACAGTTTGTGTATACAACTGGTCAACACAGTTTGTGTATACAACTGGTCAACACAGTTTGTGTATACAACTGGTCAACACAGTTTGTATATACAACTGGTCAACACAGTTTGTGTATACAACTGGTCAACACAGTTGGTGTATACAACTGGTCAACACAGTTTGTGTATACAACTGGTCAACACAGTTTGTGTATACAACTGGTCAACACAGTTTGTGTATACAACTGGTCAACACAGTTTGTGTATACAACTGGTCAACACAGTTTGTGTATACAACTGGTCACCATAGTTTGTATATACAACTGGTCAACACAGTTTGTGTATACAACTGGTCAACACAGTTGGTGTATACAACTGGTCAACACAGTTTGTGTATACAACTGGTCAACACAGTTTGTGTATACAACTGGTCAACACAGTTTGTGTATACAACTGGTCAACACAGTTTGTGTATACAACTGGTCAACACAGTTTGTGTATACAACTGGTCAACACAGTTTGTGTATACAACTGGTCAACACAGTTTGTATATACAACTGGTCAACACAGTTTGTGTATACAACTGGTCAACACAGTTTGTATATACAACTGGTCAACACAGTTTGTGTATACAACTGGTCAACACAGTTTGTGTATACAACTGGTCAACACAGTTTGTGTATACAACTGGTCAACACAGTTTGTGTATACAACTGGTCAACACAGTTTGTGTATACAACTGGTCAACACAGTTGGTGTATACAACTGGTCAACACAGTTGGTGTATACAACTGGTCAACACAGTTTGTGTATACAACTGGTCAACACAGTTTGTGTATACAACTGGTCAACACAGTTTGTGTATACAACTGGTCAACACAGTTTGTATATACAACTGGTCAACACAGTTTGTGTATACAACTGGTCAACACAGTTTGTGTATACAACTGGTCAACACAGTTGGTGTATACAACTGGTCAACACAGTTGGTGTATACAACTGGTCAACACAGTTTGTGTATACAACTGGTCAACACAGTTGGTGTATACAACTGGCCAACACAGTTTGTGTATACAACTGGTCAACACAGTTTGTGTATACAACTGGTCAACACAGTTTGTGTATACAACTGGTCAATACAGTTTGTATATACAACTGGTCAACACAGTTTGTGTATACAACTGGTCAACACAGTTTGTGTATACAACTGGTCAACACAGTTTGTGTATACAACTGGTCAACACAGTTTGTATATACAACTGGTCAACACAGTTTGTGTATACAACTGGTCAACACAGTTTGTGTATACAACTGGTCAACACAGTTTGTGTATACAACTGGTCAACACAGTTTGTGTATACAACTGGTCAACACAGTTGGTGTATACAACTGGTCAACACAGTTGGTGTATACAACTGGTCAACACAGTTTGTGTATACAACTGGTCAACACAGTTTGTGTATACAACTGGTCAACACAGTTTGTGTATACAACTGGTCAACACAGTTTGTATATACAACTGGTCAACACAGTTTGTGTATACAACTGGTCAACACAGTTTGTGTATACAACTGGTCAACACAGTTTGTGTATACAACTGGTCAACACAGTTTGTGTATACAACTGGTCAACACAGTTTGTGTATACAACTGGTCAACACAGTTTGTGTATACAACTGGTCAACACAGTTTGTGTATACAACTGGTCAACACAGTTTGTGTATACAACTGGTCAACACAGTTTGTGTATACAACTGGTCAACACAGTTTGTGTATACAACTGGTCAACACAGTTTGTGTATACAACTGGTCAACACAGTTTGTGTATACAACTGGTCAACACAGTTTGTGTATACAACTGGTCAACACAGTTGGTGTATACAACTGGTCAACACAGTTTGTGTATACAACTGGTCAACACAGTTTGTGTATACAACTGGTCAACACAGTTGGTGTATACAACTGGTCAACACAGTTGGTGTATACAACTGGTCAACACAGTTTGTGTATACAACTGGTCAACACAGTTGGTGTATACAACTGGTCAACACAGTTTGTGTATACAACTGGTCAACACAGTTTGTGTATACAACTGGTCAACACAGTTGGTGTATACAACTGGTCAACACAGTTTGTGTATACAACTGGTCAACACAGTTTGTGTATACAACTGGTCAACACAGTTGGTGTATACAACTGGTCAACACAGTTTGTGTATACAACTGGTCAACACAGTTTGTGTATACAACTGGTCAACACAGTTTGTGTATACAACTGGTCAACACAGTTTGTGTATACAACTGGTCAACACAGTTTGTGTATACAACTGGTCAACACAGTTTGTGTATACAACTGGTCAACACAGTTTGTGTATACAACTGGTCAACACAGTTTGTATATACAACTGGTCAACACAGTTTGTGTATACAACTGGTCAACACAGTTTGTATATACAACTGGTCAACACAGTTTGTATATACAACTGGTCAACACAGTTTGTGTATACAACTGGTCAACACAGTTTGTATATACAACTGGTCAACACAGTTTGTGTATACAACTGGTCAACACAGTTTGTATATACAACTGGTCAACACAGTTTGTGTATACAACTGGTCAACACAGTTTGTGTATACAACTGGCCAACACAGTTTGTGTATACAACTGGTCAACACAGTTTGTGTATACAACTGGTCAACACAGTTTGTGTATACAACTGGTCAACACAGTTTGTATATACAACTGGTCAACACAGTTTGTGTATACAACTGGTCAACACAGTTTGTATATACAACTGGTCAACACAGTTTGTATATACAACTGGTCAACACAGTTTGTATATACAACTGGTCAACACAGTTTGTATATACAACTGGTCAACATAGTTTGTATATACAACTGGTCAACACAGTTTGTATATACAACTGGTCAACATAGTTTGGGTGACATTGAACAACTTGATTACCACACACACACCAACAACTGTCTGCAATTGTCAACTTAGCACAAGGCAAGGTCATATCACACGACCTGACCCGTAGACAACCTCTGACCATTGAATCTCTAGGTGTGACTTGTTAATTACTACAGACACGCCTCAAATATCGTGTGTAACTGACTCTCGTATGTAAACTAAAACTAAACACCTTGATGGTGTTACAACATTATAGAGGTGTACAAGTGGATAAATGGACATAACAAAGGAATATTAATAGGGTATTAAAAGTATCAACACAAGACAGAGCACGAATCAATGGGAATAAATTGGATAACTTTAGATTTAGGAAAGACCTGGGTAAATATTGATTCGATAACAGGGTTGTTGATTTGTGGAACCAATTACTGAGTAATGTGAATGAAGTCAGATTCCTTCATTGTTTCAAGTGCAGTTTAGACATATGTATGAATGAGGTTGGGTGCATATAAACAGAAGCTGCCTCGTATGGGTCAATAGGCCTTTTCTGCAGTTACCTTTATTCTTATTGTTCTTAAGAATTGCTGAACCAACCAGGTTGTAGTGGATATGTGGGCCTGCGGGCCGCTCCAAGCAACAGCCTGGTGGACCAAGTTATCACAAGTCGGCCCTGGTCTCTGGCCGGGCTTGGAAAGTAGAAGAACTCCAGAAAACCTCCTCCAGGTATGTTGCTTGGAGCGACCGGAAGGCCACATATCCACTACAGCCTGGTTGGTCCGGCACTTCTTGCATGTCCGCCAGTATTAAACTATACACAGAGAAAAATACAATATTGGAGGTGTGTGGAGCACAGTGAGGCGAGGCAGGAGGCGCGGGACAGATACTGGCAACACTGATCAGTCCATTAGTAATACTCTGACCATTAGAGGCATTACTCCTAAGACTCATTGCTCACTCACATCCTGGGAAGGTTGGTAATGAGTTAGTGGATAAATGGGCAAGTGCTGCAGGTATGGAGTCCTTACCTGCACACACCAGAGTCACCATTGAGTCATGGGGAAATATTAGAAATGGAGTAACGTTATGTGCCTTAAATACAAGATCTATAACATGCACTGAGACAACTCACGATGAGCTACTGGATGCTATAAAAAGTGGCAGCTCTACTGCTCCTGGGAAGATGGAGTAACGGATGACATTCTTAATTATTTAGCCGGTATGAAACCTGGTCCCTTAATGGATTTGTTTAACATGAGTTATAGAGAGGGAAAGTTACCAAGAAAATGGAAGGAGGCTGTCATCATTCCTATCCCTAAGTCAAACGGAGGCTACAGACCTGTCTCCTTAATATCCTGCTTTTGTAAAATGATGGAAAGGATTTTGTTAATTAGGCTACTCTACCTTGTAGGTGATAACATGTCCAGTAATCTCTTTGGTTTTATCAAAGGCAAAAGTACTGCGGACTGTCTCAAAGTGTTTATCTAATGTGGATGACAATTGTAGAGTTTTGTTGATCTGCAAGGACCAGTTGATAAATCCATAAAGGAAGTAATCTTATACGAATTAGCCAATCTGGGAATAACAGGGAGATTACTACACTGGATAAGGGATTATCTACAAGGCAGAAAAGGTCAGGTGTATTACCAGGGATACATGTCTCACGAAATGATACAGTTAGGCACCCCACAAGGGAGAGTTTTAAGTCCCATCTTATTCAATGTATTAATGAACAGATTAGCATCAGAGATGTGTCCTCCAGGGGTCACGACGATCATATATGCTGATAACATTCTTATCCAAGGCACTTTTGGGAACAAACTGCTCTTAACATACTTGGTACAACCTGTCACAAGTTAGGCTTAGTTATTACTGCAGACAAAACCAAATATGAGCATAGGAAACGAAGAAATATAACTCTAAATGGTGTGGAACTGAGCCGTGTTCAGAAGTACAAGTTATTGAGGCATGTATGGTGGGTACACATGTGGGAGTACAAGTATCTGGGCATGTATGGTGGCTACACATGTGAGAGTACAAGTATCTGGGCATGTATGGTGGGTACACATGTGAGAGTACAAGTATCTGGGCATGTATGGTGGGTACACATGTGAGAGTACAAGTATCTGGGCATGTATGGTGGGTACACATGTGAGAGTACAAGTATCTGGGCATGTATGTTGGGTACACATGTGGGAGTACAAGTATCTGGGCATGTATGGTGGGTACACATGTGGGAGTACAAGTATCTGGGCATGTATGGTGGGTACACATGTGAGAGTACAAGTATCTGGGCATGTATGGTGGCTACACATGTGGGAGTACAAGTATCTGGGCATGTATGGTGGCTACACATGTGAGAGTACAAGTATCTGGGCATGTATGGTGGGTACACATGTGAGAGTACAAGTATCTGGGCATGTATGGTGGGTACACATGTGAGAGTACAAGTATCTGGGCATGTATGTTGGGTACACATGTGAGAGTACAAGTATCTGGGCATGTATGGTGGCTACACATGTGGGAGTACAAGTATCTGGGCATGTATGGTGGCTACACATGTGGAGTACAAGTATCTGGGCATGTATGGTGGCTACACATGTGAGAGTACAAGTATCTGGGCATGTATGGTGGGTACACATGTGAGAGTACAAGTATCTGGGCATGTATGGTGGGTACACATGTGGGAGTACAAGTATCTGGGCATGTATGGTGGGTACACATGTGAGAGTACAAGTATCTGGGCATGTATGGTGGGTACACATGTGGGAGTACAAGTATCTGGGCATGTATGGTGGGTACACATGTGGGAGTACAAGTATCTGGGCATGTATGGTGGGTACACATGTGAGAGTACAAGTATCTGGGCATGTATGGTGGCTACACATGTGGGAGTACAAGTATCTGGGCATGTATGGTGGCTACACATGTGAGAGTACAAGTATCTGGGCATGTATGGTGGGTACACATGTGGGAGTACAAGTATCTGGGCATGTATGGTGGCTACACATGTGAGAGTACAAGTATCTGGGCATGTATGGTGGCTACACATGTGGGAGTACAAGTATCTGGGCATGTATGGTGGCTACACATGTGAGAGTACAAGTATCTGGGCATGTATGGTGGGTACACATGTGGGAGTACAAGTATCTGGGCATGTATGGTGGCTACACATGTGAGAGTACAAGTATCTGGGCATGTATGGTGGCTACACATGTGGGAGTACAAGTATCTGGGCATGTATGGTGGGTACACATGTGGGAGTACAAGTATCTGGGCATGTATGGTGGGTACACATGTGGGAGTACAAGTATCTGGGCATGTATGGTGGGTACACATGTGGGAGTACAAGTATCTGGGCATGTATGGTGGGTACACATGTGGGAGTACAAGTATCTGCTGCTTCGCAACGTTCAGACCGGCTTGAGTGACACACCTGCAGGCCGGCTTGAGTGACACACCTGCAGGCCGGCTTGAGTGACACACCTGCAGGCCACAGAGGGACATGCTACACCACGGGACAACATAACAGCCCGTCCGCCAAACAGAGTCGCAAAGGCCATTCCATCCACCCGCCAAACCCGCTGTTTATGACTAAAAACTGTTAACACAAGACTCACAACTGATGACGTCACGACACTTCCGGAACAAGTGCTTCACTGACGACTTTTGTCCAAACCACAACGCTGTAAGTGCTTCACCCCCCTAGTATATATACACACAGTCACCAGGGGCACCATGGGTCACTAGTAGTGGTGACCTTGTGGGTCACAACATGGGTCACTAGTGGTGGTGACCTTGTGGGTCACAACATGGGTCACTAGTGGTGGTGACCTTGTGGGTCACAACATGGGTCACTAGTGGTGACCAACCTTGTGGGTCACAACATGGGTCACTAGTGGTGGTGACCTTGTGGGTCACAACATGGGTCACTAGTGGTGACAACCTTGTGGGTCACAACATGGGTCACTAGTGGTGACCTTGTGGGTCACAACATGGGTCACTAGTGGTGGTGACCTTGTGGGTCACAACATGGGTCACTAGTGGTGGTGACCTTGTGGGTCACAACATGGGTCACTAGTAGTGGTGACCAACCTTGTGGGTCACAACATGGGTCACTAGTGGTGGTGACCTTGTGGGTCACAACATGGGTCACTAGTGGTGACCACCTTGTGGGTCACAACATGGGTCACTAGTGGTGACCAACCTTGTGGGTCACAACATGGGTCACTAGTGTGACCAACCTTGTGGGTCACAACATGGGTCACTAGTGGTGACCACCTTGTGGGTCACAACATGGGTCACTAGTGGTGACCAACCTTGTGGGTCACAACATGGGTCACTAGTAGTGACCAACCTTGTGGGTCACAACATGGGTCACTAGTGGTGACCACCTTGTGGGTCACAACATGGGTCACTAGTGGTGACCTTGTGGGTCACAACATGGGTCACTAGTGGTGGTGACCTTGTGGGTCACAACATGGGTCACTAGTGGTGACCTTGTGGGTCACAACATGGGTCACTAGTGGTGACCACCTTGTGGGTCACAACATGGGTCACTAGTAGTGGTGACCTTGTGGGTCACAACATGGGTCACTAGTGGTGGTGACCAACCTTGTGGGTCACAACATGGGTCACTAGTGGTGGTGACCTTGTGGGTCACAACATGGGTCACTAGTGGTGGTGACCAACCTTGTGGGTCACAACATGGGTCACTAGTGGTGGTGACCAACCTTGTGGGTCACAACATGGGTCACTAGTGGTGACCTTGTGGGTCACAACATGGGTCACTAGTAGTGGTGACCTTGTGGGTCACAACATGGGTCACTAGTGGTGGTGACCAACCTTGTGGGTCACAACATGGGTCACTAGTGGTGGTGACCTTGTGGGTCACAACATGGGTCACTAGTGGTGGTGACCTTGTGGGTCACAACATGGGTCACTAGTAGTGGTGACCTTGTGGGTCACAACATGGGTCACTAGTGGTGGTGACCTTGTGGGTCACAACATGGGTCACTAGTGGTGGTGACCTTGTGGGTCACAACATGGGTCACTAGTAGTGGTGACCTTGTGGGTCACAACATGGGTCACTAGTGGTGGTGACCTTGTGGGTCACAACATGGGTCACTAGTGGTGGTGACCTTGTGGGTCACAACATGGGTCACTAGTGGTGACCTTGTGGGTCACAACATGGGTCACTAGTGGTGACCTTGTGGGTCACAACATGGGTCACTAGTGGTGGTGACCTTGTGGGTCACAACATGGGTCACTAGTGGTGGTGACCTTGTGGGTCACAACATGGGTCACTAGTGGTGGTGACCAACCTGTGGGTCACAACATGGGTCACTAGTGGTGACCTTGTGGGTCACAACATGGGTCACTAGTGGTGGTGACCAACCTTGTGGGTCACAACATGGGTCACTAGTGGTGACCAACCTTGTGGGTCACAACATGGGTCACTAGTGGTGGTGACCTTGTGGGTCACAACATGGGTCACTAGTGGTGGTGACCTTGTGGGTCACAACATGGGTCACTAGTAGTGGTGACCTTGTGGGTCACAACATGGGTCACTAGTGGTGGTGACCTTGTGGGTCACAACATGGGTCACTAGTGGTGGTGACCAACCTTGTGGGTCACAACATGGGTCACTAGTGGTGGTGACCTTGTGGGTCACAACATGGGTCACTAGTGGTGGTGACCTTGTGGGTCACAACATGGGTCACTAGTGGTGGTGACCTTGTGGGTCACAACATGGGTCACTAGTGGTGGTGACCTTGTGGGTCACAACATGGGTCACTAGTAGTGGTGACCTTGTGGGTCACAACATGGGTCACTAGTGGTGGTGACCTTGTGGGTCACAACATGGGTCACTAGTGGTGGTGACCAACCTTGTGGGTCACAACATGGGTCACTAGTGGTGGTGACCAACCTTGTGGGTCACAACATGGGTCACTAGTGGTGGTGACCTTGTGGGTCACAACATGGGTCACTAGTGGTGGTGACCACCTTGTGGGTCACAACATGGGTCACTAGTGGTGACCAACCTTGTGGGTCACAACATGGGTCACTAGTGGTGGTGACCTTGTGGGTCACAACATGGGTCACTAGTGGTGGTGACCTTGTGGGTCACAACATGGGTCACTAGTGGTGACCAACCTTGTGGGTCACAACATGGGTCACTAGTGGTGGTGACCTTGTGGGTCACAACATGGGTCACTAGTGGTGGTGACCTTGTGGGTCACAACATGGGTCACTAGTGGTGGTGACCTTGTGGGTCACAACATGGGTCACTAGTGGTGGTGACCTTGTGGGTCACAACATGGGTCACTAGTGGTGACCTTGTGGGTCACAACATGGGTCACTAGTGGTGACCAACCTTGTGGGTCACAACATGGGTCACTAGTAGTGGTGACCTTGTGGGTCACAACATGGGTCACTAGTGGTGGTGACCTTGTGGGTCACAACATGGGTCACTAGTGGTGGTGACCTTGTGGGTCACACAACATGGGTCACTAGTGGTGGTGACCTTGTGGGTCACAACATGGGTCACTAGTGGTGGTGACCTTGTGGGTCACAACATGGGTCACTAGTGGTGGTGACCTTGTGGGTCACAACATGGGTCACTAGTGGTGGTGACCTTGTGGGTCACAACATGGGTCACTAGTGGTGGTGACCTTGTGGGTCACAACATGGGTCACTAGTGGTGGTGACCTTGTGGGTCACAACATGGGTCACTAGTGGTGGTGACCTTGTGGGTCACAACATGGGTCACTAGTAGTGGTGACCTTGTGGGTCACAACATGGGTCACTAGTGGTGGTGACCAACCTTGTGGGTCACAACATGGGTCACTAGTAGTGGTGACCTTGTGGGTCACAACATGGGTCACTAGTGGTGGTGACCTTGTGGGTCACAACATGGGTCACTAGTGGTGGTGACCTTGTGGGTCACAACATGGGTCACTAGTAGTGGTGACCTTGTGGGTCACAACATGGGTCACTAGTGGTGGTGACCTTGTGGGTCACAACATGGGTCACTAGTGGTGGTGACCTTGTGGGTCACAACATGGGTCACTAGTGGTGGTGACCTTGTGGGTCACAACATGGGTCACTAGTGGTGGTGACCACCTTGTGGGTCACAACATGGGTCACTAGTGGTGGTGACCAACCTTGTGGGTCACAACATGGGTCACTAGTGGTGGTGACCTTGTGGGTCACAACATGGGTCACTAGTGGTGGTGACCTTGTGGGTCACAACATGGGTCACTAGTGGTGGTGACCTTGTGGGTCACAACATGGGTCACTAGTGGTGGTGACCTTGTGGGTCACAACATGGGTCACTAGTGGTGGTGACCTTGTGGGTCACAACATGGGTCACTAGTGGTGGTGACCTTGTGGGTCACAACATGGGTCACTAGTGGTGGTGACCAACCTTGTGGGTCACAACATGGGTCACTAGTGGTGGTGACCTTGTGGGTCACAACATGGGTCACTAGTGGTGGTGACCTTGTGGGTCACAACATGGGTCACTAGTGGTGGTGACCAACCTTGTGGGTCACAACATGGGTCACTAGTGGTGGTGACCTTGTGGGTCACAACATGGGTCACTAGTGGTGACCTTGTGGGTCACAACATGGGTCACTAGTGGTGGTGACCTTGTGGGTCACAACATGGGTCACTAGTGGTGGTGACCAACCTTGTGGGTCACAACATGGGTCACTAGTGGTGGTGACCTTGTGGGTCACAACATGGGTCACTAGTGGTGGTGACCTTGTGGGTCACAACATGGGTCACTAGTAGTGGTGACCTTGTGGGTCACAACATGGGTCACTAGTGGTGGTGACCTTGTGGGTCACAACATGGGTCACTAGTGGTGGTGACCTTGTGGGTCACAACATGGGTCACTAGTAGTGGTGACCTTGTGGGTCACAACATGGGTCACTAGTAGTGGTGACCTTGTGGGTCACAACATGGGTCACTAGTGGTGGTGACCAACCTTGTGGGTCACAACATGGGTCACTAGTGGTGGTGACCTTGTGGGTCACAACATGGTCACTAGTGGTGGTGACTTTGTGGGTCACAACATGGGTCACTAGTGGTGACCAACCTTGTGGGTCACAACATGGGTCACTAGTGGTGGTGACCTTGTGGTCACAACATGGGTCACTAGTGGTGGTGACCAACCTTGTGGGTCACAACATGGGTCACTAGTGGTGGTNAGGCTGTACCTCTCTCAACCAGTTAAGAGTTAAACCAAGTACTGCCTAATTAACTCCATGTAACCTAACTTTGCTCCTAATGTCAAACCATGTCTTGCTATTTTTTAAACAACGCTGTTCACCAACATGTGCAATTGCTGATTTATGCTATGTTAAACCCCCTTTTTGTATTTTTTATTCCTTCTTTCAACACAATTTATACCTAATCCCGATTACTATTAAGTTTTAGTCTAAGTGTTTTTTCCCCCACACCTTGACTGAAATGCTATGAGTATTAGTGGCTTTAGGTATTGTATGTACTAGCTCTGTCTATAAATCCAACATTATGTTTGTAAATCAACTGTATGCACTTTTCCTGAATAAAATGTATTTATTATTTATTTTTTAATCAGTAAGTATTAAAAGAAGGCACCAAGCTGGGAAGGCTATGTAGCACCATTGTGTGTAACAATAAACCTAATTTTTTTTAACAAATAATGCACCTGTATGGTAAAACAAATCCTGTCAGCTGTAAAAATATTGATGCAGTTATTTAAATGAAAAATATAATGAAAGAAATATTACTGGTTTATTTTTATCCTATTTTTTGTACTGTACAGTATATCCAAGGAAGTGAAAAATTGAGACATAATGCACAATTTAATGAATGATTAGCATGGATTAGCAGTTCAAAAGAAATATGACTATTACATATCAACATGAGATCTTAATGATCCATGGTCAACATGATTTAATAAGGATAATACAGTACTGTATTTGTAATAATACAAACTATAATTTAAAATCTATATTACTGATTTTTTTTATTAAGAAGATTAGGTATACACAGCAATGTGCTGCTACCCTATTCTATATGGAATATTACAGTGTAGATACAAAACTAGCTATAAGTTTATCTAATACTCCCATCTCACAGGATGGTTAGACATACATGGAATCAATTTAGAAAATACCAGCCTCAATACAAAAAATAAATCAACTCTGACTAAACAACTCTTCTCAATTTTCACAAGAGGTAAGCACTGAATCATGGAAACATTATATTATAATTACTCTTACCAGTTTCTACAAGACTCCTCTCAAACAATGTATTTTTAAACATGTTTAGGTATACACAGCAATGTGCTGCTTCCCTATTCTGTATAAAGGACCACACAGTGTAGATCAAAAACCAGCTACAAGCTCATCCAACATCCTCACCTCACAGGATGGCCAGTCATACAAGGAAATACTAAGGCTGATCTATTAGCCTCCACTGGCAAAATCTGGGTGCAGCACAAGAATATCTTCCAATATTCCTGAGTGTATGAAGTAATTACAGAGCTCAAAATACCTCATACCATTTGGTATGAAGTCACTGATAACAGGGCAATCACAGATATGGTGTTGGAGAGTATGTTCTCTCAAGTAGGACTGAAAACAGATGTTTTTGTCCACCAAGAGGGCTATAAACCCATGGAACCGCCTACCCGCTGAAGCCGTAAATGCCAAATTCCAGCTCAAAAATATCATTAAGACAATTGGCGGGCCCTTTAACAAGCCGCCGGCTTTCTGTCCTCTTCGAGGCCACTAGATAGTTAGTGGCCCTTGGGTAAATTCAGTAAATATATACAATAATTGTCAGCGCATCTTCCGAGCAACAAGGACAGCTACACAGTATCTCTTAGAATTACGTAGGTAAACAACAAATGTAACATATTTGTTTACTACAATGTCGGTGCTGGCTGTAGAAGTTGAAAAAAACATTGTTTTATTTCGAAATATACTAATTTTATAACAAAATTCGACGTAAATAGGAGGCAGTAGAGCTCCGATAAGCCAGCGCTAAATCTTCAATATGAAGAATGTTGCTGCTCTCTGATTGGCCAAACGAAACACCGTAGTGACCTCTATCGGCTCGCAGGTGAACCAACAAATTTCTTCCTAAGTGCACCTTATTGAATTGCACCTAAGCATCTTCTTAGGGCACACTTAGGAACCTTCGTAGCAAACCCACTTACGAAGAAATACACGGAGTCTCCTGAATCTAGGTCCAGGGGGGCGACTGGAACCTCTTGACAGTGCTCTAACTATCGTTCCTGCTCAATCTTCAATCCTCTCTGTGATCCTGACTGTACAGTTCCCTGGGTATTTATGGGGGACCGGGAGCTCCATCTACCAAGTAGATAGCCTCACGCCATCTACCCACCACACCTTAGGGGGCATAACTACAAAATATGCAATAAATGAAAAAAAATGCGATTTCAATCCAACTTTTTTAACTAGTTGTATATATAATTTGCTTCAACTGGGCCAAGTCTCAGCATCGTTGTGTAATTAGGAAGGGACAACAAAATATTTATGTCAAAAAAAATCCAAAATGTTCAAAACTTAACATGAAACAGAAGTGTCAAGTGACATGTCTATGACTCTCAACTATCACAATAGCACATATTAAAGTATTTTAATAATTAGTTTTATCACAAAAATATTTAGTTAAAAAAATATTTGATTTTTTCTCTAATTTTATTCTCATATTTTTTATGGGGCGATTTGCATGAAACTTGTACAGCTTACTGAACGTTAGTCTATCTGTCAGGGCGCCGATTCACGAACGCAAACACTTATAAACCTGTACATCTTTTGTCAATCTTTGGCGGCATTGTTTCCAATTATTAAACAGTTAATGAGCTCCGAAGCACCAGGAGGCTGCTTATAACAATAACAACAGTTGAATGGGAAGTTTTCATGCTTGTAAACTGTTTAATAAATGTAACCAAAGCCGTCAAAGATTGAGGAAAGATGTACACGTTCGTAAGTGCTTGCGTAAGTGCTTTCGTGAATGTGGCCCCATGGCGCCAGTGTTGGAGGAAACTGGTTGTCAACTTCAGCCACAGATGGCAGCACAGTAGACTTTAGTTATTGTCAAGAAACATAAAAGTTCGTCTACGCTTTCATTTTCTATTCAATTTACATGAAACTTACACCTTATATGTAGAGTTTATGTATCTATAATCACTTACAGATACTTTATTCCTAAGTTCATTTATTGAGTTTATAAATATTTATAAACATGATATATTTGCATAAATATTTTGGGGAACTTTGAATATTTGTATTAGTAAAATAAACATATTTTGGATAATCCGCTTTGAAAAATTCTTTATTATAGCTAATAAATGATAGATAGATGAGTGTAATATAAGGAATTTAATTTGAAACTTTGTACACAATTATTGAAAATGTACAAAATTCGTTGAATTTTTTCTCCCTCTCTCTCTAGGCTGCGATACTGAAGCTTGGAACAGTTGGCGCCGTTTGTGTATACAACTGGTCAACACAGTTTGTGTATACAACTGGTCAACACAGTTTGTGTATACAACTGGTCAACAGTTTGTGTATACAACTGGTCAACACAGTTTGTGTATACAACTGGTCAACACAGTTTGTGTATACAACTGGTCAACACAGTTTGTGTATACAACTGGTCAACAGTTTGTGTATACAACTGGTCAACACAGTTTGTGTATACAACTGGTCAACACAGTTTGTGTATACAACTGGCCAACACAGTTTGTGTATACAACTGGTCAACACAGTTTGTGTATACAACTGGCCAACACAGTTTGTATATACAACTGGTCAACACAGTTTGTGTATACAACTGGTCAACACAGTTTGTGTATACAACTGGTCAACACAGTTTGTGTATACAACTGGCCAACACAGTTTGTATATACAACTGGTCAACACAGTTTGTGTATACAACTGGCCAACACAGTTTGTGTATACAACTGGTCAACACAGTTTGTGTATACAACTGGTCAACACAGTTTGTGTATACAACTGGCCAACACAGTTTGTGTATACAACTGGTCAACACAGTTTGTGTATACAACTGGTCAACACAGTTTGTGTATACAACTGGTCAACACAGTTTGTGTATACAACTGGTCAACACAGTTTGTGTATACAACTGGTCAACACAGTTTGTATATACAACTGGTCAACACAGTTTGTATATACAACTGGCCAACACAGTTTGTGTATACAACTGGTCAACACAGTTGGTGTATACAACTGGTCAACACAGTTTGTATATACAACTGGCCAACACAGTTTGTGTATACAACTGGTCAACACAGTTGGTGTATACAACTGGTCAACACAGTTTGTATATACAACTGGCCAACACAGTTTGTGTATACAACTGGTCAACACAGTTTGTGTATACAACTGGTCAACACAGTTTGTATATACAACTGGTCAACACAGTTTGTGTATACAACTGGTCAACACAGTTTGTGTATACAACTGGTCAACACAGTTTGTATATACAACTGGTCAACACAGTTTGTATATACAACTGGTCAACACAGTTTGTATATACAACTGGTCAACATAGTTTGGGTGACATTGAACAACTTGATTACCACACACACACCAACAACTGTCTGCAATTATCAACTTAGGAGAAGGCAAGGTCATATCACACGACCTGACCCGTAGACAACCTCTGACCATTGAATCTCTAGGTGTGACTTGTTAATTACTACAGACAGACACGCCTCAAATATCGTGTGTAACTGACTCTCGTATGTAAACTAAAACTAAACACCTTGATGGTGTTACAACATTATAGAGGGGTACAAGGGGATAAATGGACATAACAAAGCGGATATTAATAGGGTATTAAAAGTATCAACACAAGACAGAGCACGAATCAATGGGAATAAATTGGATAACTTTAGATTTAAGAAAGACCTGGGTAAATACTGATTCGGTAACAGGGTTGTTGATTTGTGGAACCAATTACCGAGTAATGTGAATGAAGTCGGATTCCTTCATTGTTTCAAGTGCAGTTTAGACATATATATGAATGAGGTTGGGTGCATATAAACAGAAGCTGCCTCGTATGGGTCAAGAGGCCTTTTCTGCAGTTACCTTTATTCTTATTGTTCTTAAGAATTGCTGGACCAACCAGGTTGTAGTGGATATGTGGGCCTGCGGGCCGCTCCAAGCAACAGCCTGGTGGACCAAGTTATCACAAGTCGGCCCTGGTCTCTGGCCGGGCTTGGAAAGTAGAAGAACTCCAGAAAACCTTCTCCAGGTATGTTGCTTGGAGCGACTCGAAGGCCACATATCCACTACAGCCTGGTTGGTCCGGCACTTCTTGCATGTTCGCCAGTATTAAACTATACACAGAGAAAAATACAATATTGGAGGTGTGTGGAGCACAGTGAGGCGAGGCAGGAGGCGCGGGACAGATACTGGCAACACTGATCAGTACATTAGTAATACTCTGACCATTAGAGACATTACTCCTAAGACTCATTGCTCACTCACATCCAGGGAAGGTTGGTAATGAGTTAGTGGATAAATGGGCAAGTACTGCAGGTATGGAGTCCTTACCTGCACACACCAGAGTCACCATTGAGTCATGGGAGAATATTAGAAATGGAGTAACGTTATGTGCCTTAAATACAAGATATGTAACATGCACTGAGACAACTCACGATGAGCTACTGGATGCTATAAAAAGTGGCAGCTCTACAGCTCCGGGGAAGATGGAGTAACGGATGACATTCTTAATTATTTTGCCGGTATGAAACCTGGTCCCTTAATGGATTTGTTTAATATGAGTTATAGAGAGGGAAAGTTACCAAGAAAATGGAAGGAGGTTGTCATCATTCCTATCCCTAAGTCAAACGGAGGCTACACACCTGTCTCCTTAATATCCTGCTTTTGTAAAATGATGGAAAGGGTTTTGTTAAATAGGCTACTCTACCTTGTAGGTGATAACATGTCCAGTAATCTCTTTGGTTTTATCAAAGGCAAAAGTACTGCCGATTGTCTCTTAAAGTGTTTATCTAATGTGGATGACATTTGTAGAGTTTTGTTGATCTACAAGGACCAGTTGATAAATCCATAGAGGAAGTAATCTTATACGAATTAGCCAATCTGGGAATAACAGGGAGATTACTACACTGGATAAGGGATTATCTACAAGGCAGAAAAGGTCAGGTGTATTACCAGGGATACATGTCTCACGAAATGATACAGTTAGGCACCCCACAAGGGGGAGTTTTAAGTCCCACCTTATTCAATGTATTAATGAACAGATTAGCATCAGAGATGTATCCTCCAGGGGTCACGACGATCATATATGCTGATAACATTCTTATCCAAGGCACTTCTGGGAACAAACTGCTCTTAACATACTTGGTACAACCTGTCACAAGTTAGGCTTAGTTATTACTGCAGACAAAACCAAATATGAGCATAGGAAACGA
Source organism: Procambarus virginalis (assembly GCA_020271785.1). Lineage (NCBI taxonomy): Eukaryota > Metazoa > Arthropoda > Malacostraca > Decapoda > Cambaridae > Procambarus > Procambarus virginalis. Next base: position 20,029 of record WNGS01003913.1, read on the forward strand.
AGAAATATAACTCTAAATGGTGTGGAACTGAGCCGTGTTCAGAAGTACAAGTTATTGGGGCATGTATGGAGGGTACACATGTGAGAGTACAAGTATCTGGGCAGGTATGTTGGGTACACATGTGAGAGTACAAGTATCTGGGCATGTATGGTGGGTACACATGTGGGAGTACAAGTATCTGGGCATGTATGGTGGGTACACATGTGGGAGTACAGGTATCTGGGCATGTATGGTGGGTACACATGTGAGAGTACAAGTATCTGGGCATGTATGGTGGCTACACATGTGGGAGTACAAGTATCTGCTGCTTCGCAACGTTCAGACCGGCTTGAGTGACACACCTGCAGGCCGGCTTGAGTGACACACCTGCAGGCCGGCTTGAGTGACACACCTGCAGGCCACAGAGGGACATGCTACACCACGGGACAACATAACAGCCCGTCCTCCAAACAGAGTCGCAAAGGCCATTCCATCCACCCGCCAAACCCGCTGTTTATGACTGAAAAATGGTTAACACACGACTCACAACTGATGACGTCACGACACTTCCGGAACAAGTGCTTCACTGACGACTTTTGTCCAAACCACAACGCTGTAAGTGCTTCACCCCCCTAGTATATATACACAGTCACCAGGGACACCATGGGTCACTAGTAGTGGTGACCTTGTGGGTCACACCATGGGTCACTAGTAGTGGTGACCTTGTGGGTCACAACATGGGTCACTAGTGGTGGTGACCAACCTTGTGGGTCACAACATGGGTCACTAGTGGTGGTGACCTTGTGGGTCACAACATGGGTCACTAGTAGTGGTGACCTTGTGGGTCACAACATGGGTCACTAGTAGTGGTGACCTTGTGGGTCACAACATGGGTCACTAGTGGTGGTGACCTTGTGGGTCACAACATGGGTCACTAGTGGTGGTGACCTTGTGGGTCACATGGGTCACTAGTGGTGGTGACCTTGTGGGTCACAACATGGGTCACTAGTGGTGACCAACCTTGTGGGTCACAACATGGGTCACTAGTGGTGGTGACCTTGTGGGTCACAACATGGGTCACTAGTAGTGGTGACCTTGTGGGTCACAACATGGGTCACTAGTGGTGGTGACCTTGTGGGTCACAACATGGGTCACTAGTGGTGGTGACCAACCTTGTGGGTCACAACATGGGTCACTAGTGGTGGTGACCTTGTGGGTCACAACATGGGTCACTAGTAGTGGTGACCTTGTGGGTCACAACATGGGTCACTAGTGGTGGTGACCAACCTTGTGGGTCACAACATGGGTCACTAGTAGTGGTGACCTTGTGGGTCACAACATGGGTCACTAGTAGTGGTGACCTTGTGGGTCACAACATGGGTCACTAGTAGTGGTGACCAACCTTGTGGGTCACAACATGGGTCACTAGTAGTGGTGACCTTGTGGGTCACAACATGGGTCACTAGTGGTGGTGACCTTGTGGGTCACAACATGGGTCACTAGTGGTGGTGACCTTGTGGGTCACAACATGGGTCACTACTAGTGGTGACCTTGTGGGTCACAACATGGGTCACTAGTAGTGGTGACCTTGTGGGTCACAACATGGGTCACTAGTAGTGGTGACCTTGTGGGTCACAACATGGGTCACTAGTAGTGGTGACCTTGTGGGTCACAACATGGGTCACTAGTGGTGGTGACCAACCTTGTGGGTCACAACATGGGTCACTAGTAGTGGTGACCTTGTGGGTCACAACATGGGTCACTAGTAGTGGTGACCTTGTGGGTCACAACATGGGTCACTAGTAGTGGTGACCTTGTGGGTCACAACATGGGTCACTAGTGGTGGTGACCTTGTGGGTCACAACATGGGTCACTAGTGGTGGTGACCTTGTGGGTCACAACATGGGTCACTAGTAGTGGTGACCAACCTTGTGGGTCACAACATGGGTCACTAGTAGTGGTGACCTTGTGGGTCACAACATGGGTCACTAGTGGTGACCAACCTTGTGGGTCACAACATGGGTCACTAGTGGTGGTGACCTTGTGGGTCACAACATGGGTCACTAGTAGTGGTGACCAACCTTGTGGGTCACAACATGGGTCACTAGTAGTGGTGACCTTGTGGGTCACAACATGGGTCACTAGTGGTGGTGACCTTGTGGGTCACAACATGGGTCACTAGTGGTGGTGACCTTGTGGGTCACAACATGGGTCACTAGTAGTGGTGACCTTGTGGGTCACAACATGGGTCACTAGTAGTGGTGACCAACCTTGTGGGTCACAACATGGGTCACTAGTGGTGGTGACCTTGTGGGTCACAACATGGGTCACTAGTGGTGGTGACCTTGTGGGTCACAACATGGGTCACCAGTGGTGGTGACCAACCTTGTGGGTCACAACATGGGTCACTAGTGGTGGTGACCTTGTGGGTCACAACATGGGTCACTAGTGGTGGTGACCTTGTGGGTCACAACATGGGTCACTAGTGGTGGTGACCTTGTGGGTCACAACATGGGTCACTAGTAGTGGTGACCTTGTGGGTCACAACATGGGTCACTAGTGGTGGTGACAACCTTGTGGGTCACAACATGGGTCACTAGTGGTGGTGACCTTGTGGGTCACAACATGGGTCACTAGTGGTGGTGACCAACCTTGTGGGTCACAACATGGGTCACTAGTAGTGGTGACCTTGTGGGTCACAACATGGGTCACTAGTGGTGGTGACCAACCTTGTGGGTCACAACATGGGTCACTAGTAGTGGTGACCTTGTGGGTCACAACATGGGTCACTAGTGGTGGTGACCAACCTTGTGGGTCACAACATGGGTCACTAGTGGTGGTGACCTTGTGGGTCACAACATGGGTCACTAGTGGTGGTGACCCTTGTGGGTCACAACATGGGTCACTAGTGGTGGTGACCTTGTGGGTCACAACATGGGTCACTAGTAGTGGTGACCTTGTGGGTCACAACATGGGTCACTAGTGGTGGTGACCTTGTGGGTCACAACATGGGTCACTAGTGGTGACCTTGTGGGTCACAACATGGGTCACTAGTGGTGGTGACCTTGTGGGTCACAACATGGGTCACTAGTGGTGGTGACCAACCTTGTGGGTCACAACATGGGTCACTAGTAGTGGTGACCTTGTGGGTCACAACATGGGTCACTAGTGGTGGTGACCTTGTGGGTCACAACATGGGTCACTAGTGGTGACCTTGTGGGTCACAACATGGGTCACTAGTAGTGGTGACCTTGTGGGTCACAACATGGGTCACTAGTGGTGGTGACCTTGTGGGTCACAACATGGGTCACTAGTGGTGACCTTGTGGGTCACAACATGGGTCACTAGTGGTGGTGACCAACCTTGTGGGTCACAACATGGGTCACTAGTGGTGGTGACCTTGTGGGTCACAACATGGGTCACTAGTGGTGGTGACCTTGTGGGTCACAACATGGGTCACTAGTGGTGGTGACCTTGTGGGTCACAACATGGGTCACTAGTGGTGACCTTGTGGGTCACAACATGGGTCACTAGTGGTGGTGACCAACCTTGTGGGTCACAACATGGGTCACTAGTAGTGGTGACCTTGTGGGTCACAACATGGGTCACTAGTGGTGGTGACCAACCTTGTGGGTCACAACATGGGTCACTAGTAGTGGTGACCTTGTGGGTCACAACATGGGTCACTAGTGGTGGTGACCTTGTGGGTCACAACATGGGTCACTAGTGGTGGTGACCTTGTGGGTCACAACATGGGTCACTAGTGGTGGTGACCTTGTGGGTCACAACATGGGTCACTAGTAGTGGTGACCTTGTGGGTCACAACATGGGTCACTAGTAGTGGTGACCTTGTGGGTCACAACATGGGTCACTAGTAGTGGTGACCTTGTGGGTCACAACATGGGTCACTAGTAGTGGTGACCTTGTGGGTCACAACATGGGTCACTAGTGGTGGTGACCAACCTTGTGGGTCACAACATGGGTCACTAGTGGTGACCAACCTTGTGGGTCACAACATGGGTCACTAGTGGTGGTGACCTTGTGGGTCACAACATGGGTCACTAGTGGTGGTGACCTTGTGGGTCACAACATGGGTCACTAGTGGTGGTGACCTTGTGGGTCACAACATGGGTCACTAGTGGTGGTGACCTTGTGGGTCACAACATGGGTCACTAGTGGTGGTGACCAACCTTGTGGGTCACAACATGGGTCACTAGTGGTGGTGACCTTGTGGGTCACAACATGGGTCACTAGTGGTGGTGACCAACCTTGTGGGTCACAACATGGGTCACTAGTAGTGGTGACCTTGTGGGTCACAACATGGGTCACTAGTGGTGGTGACCAACCTTGTGGGTCACAACATGGGTCACTAGTGGTGGTGACCACTTGTGGGTCACAACATGGGTCACTAGTGGTGGTGACCTTGTGGGTCACAACATGGGTCACTAGTAGTGGTGACCTTGTGGGTCACAACATGGGTCACTAGTGGTGGTGACCAACCTTGTGGGTCACAACATGGGTCACTAGTGGTGACCTTGTGGGTCACAACATGGGTCACTAGTGGTGGTGACCTTGTGGGTCACAACATGGGTCACTAGTGGTGGTGACCTTGTGGGTCACAACATGGGTCACTAGTAGTGGTGACCAACCTGTGGGTCACAACATGGGTCACTAGTGGTGGTGACCTTGTGGGTCACAACATGGGTCACTAGTGGTGGTGACCAACCTTGTGGGTCACAACATGGGTCACTAGTGGTGGTGACCTTGTGGGTCACAACATGGGTCACTAGTGGTGACCTTGTGGGTCACAACATGGGTCACTAGTGGTGGTGACCTTGTGGGTCACAACATGGGTCACTAGTGGTGGTGACCTTGTGGGTCACAACATGGGTCACTAGTAGTGGGACCAACCTTGTGGGTCACAACATGGGTCACTAGTGGTGACAACTTGTGGGTCACAACATGGGTCACTAGTAGTGGTGACCAACTTGTGGGTCACAACATGGGTCACTAGTGGTGGTGACCTTGTGGGTCACAACATGGGTCACTAGTAGGTGACCAACCTTGTGGGTCACAACATGGGTCACTAGTGGTGGTGACCTTGTGGGTCACAACATGGGTCACTAGTGGTGGTGACCTTGTGGGTCACAACATGGGTCACTAGTAGTGGTGACCTTGTGGGTCACAACATGGGTCACTAGTGGTGACCTTGTGGGTCACAACATGGGTCACTAGTGGTGGTGACCAACCTTGTGGGTCACAACATGGGTCACTAGTGGTGGTGACCAACCTTGTGGGTCACAACATGGGTCACTAGTGGTGGTGACCTTGTGGGTCACAACATGGGTCACTAGTGGTGACCAACCTTGTGGGTCACAACATGGGTCACTAGTAGTGGTGACCTTGTGGGTCACAACATGGGTCACTAGTAGTGGTGACAACCTTGTGGGTCACAACATGGGTCACTAGTAGTGGTGACCAACCTTGTGGGTCACAACATGGGTCACTAGTGGTGGTGACCTTGTGGGTCACAACATGGGTCACTAGTAGTGGTGACCTTGTGGGTCACAACATGGGTCACTAGTGGTGACCACCTTGTGGGTCACAACATGGGTCACTAGTGGTGGTGACCTTGTGGGTCACAACATGGGTCACTAGTGGTGACCACCTTGTGGGTCACAACATGGGTCACTAGTAGTGGTGACCAACTTGTGGGTCACAACATGGGTCACTAGTAGTGGTGACCAACCTTGTGGGTCACAACATGGGTCACTAGTAGTGGTGACCCCTTGTGGGTCACAACATGGGTCACTAGTAGTGGTGACAACCTTGTGGGTCACAACATGGGTCACTAGTGGTGGTGACCTTGTGGGTCACAACATGGGTCACTAGTAGTGGTGACCAACCTTGTGGGTCACAACATGGGTCACTAGTGGTGACCTTGTGGGTCACAACATGGGTCACTAGTGGTGATGACCTTGTGGGTCACAACATGGGTCACTAGTGGTGGTGACCAACCTTGTGGGTCACAACATGGGTCACTAGTGGTGGTGACCAACTTGTGGGTCACATGGGTCACTAGTAGTGGTGACCTTGTGGGTCACAACATGGGTCACTAGTGGTGGTGACCAACCTTGTGGGTCACAACATGGGTCACTAGTGGTGTGACCTTGTGGGTCACAACATGGGTCACTAGTGGTGATGACCAACCTTGTGGGTCACAACATGGGTCACTAGTGGTGACCTTGTGGGTCACAACATGGGTCACTAGTGGTGACCTTGTGGGTCACAACATGGGTCACTAGTGGTGGTGACCTTGTGGGTCACAACATGGGTCACTAGTAGTGGTGACCTTGTGGGTCACAACATGGGTCACTAGTGGTGGTGACCTTGTGGGTCACAACATGGGTCACTAGTGGTGGTGACCTTGTGGGTCACAACATGGGTCACTAGTGGTGGTGACCTTGTGGGTCACAACATGGGTCACTAGTGGTGATGGGTCACTAGTAGTGGTGACCTGTGGGTCACAACATGGGTCACTAGTAGTGGTGACCTTGTGGGTCACAACATGGGTCACTAGTGGTGGTGACCTTGTGGGTCACAACATGGGTCACTAGTGGTGGTGACCTTGTGGGTCACAACATGGGTCACTAGTAGTGGTGACCTTGTGGGTCACAACATGGGTCACTAGTGGTGTGGACCAACCTTGTGGGTCACAACATGGGTCACTAGTGGTGACCAACCTTGTGGGTCACAACATGGGTCACTAGTAGTGGTGACCTTGTGGGTCACAACATGGGTCACTAGTAGTGGTGACCTTGTGGGTCACAACATGGGTCACTAGTAGTGGTGACCTTGTGGGTCACAACATGGGTCACTAGTGGTGGTGACTGTGGGTCACAACATGGGTCACTAGTAGTGGTGACCTTGTGGGTCACAACATGGGTCACTAGTAGTGGTGACCT